>JAWWES010000011.1:8041253-8078557 GCA_035583135.1 Lophotriccus pileatus | reverse complement strand
AGAAAAAAAAAAAACACAAAAAAACACACACACAAAAAGAAACCCAACCAAACAAAAAACAACCAACCAACCACACCAAAAAAAAAAAAAATCCCCCCCCAAACAAACAAAACACAATAAATGAAAAACCAAGCATACAAATACCATCAGCTTATCTCAGTGATAGCAATTTATACTATCCTGAACATCATTTGAACATGTATTACAAGAGCAAATGAGGAAAATGATGCATGGCTTTGTGCTTGTTTAGATTTCCCAAACTATCAGCAAGTTTACCCCAACCTCCTCTATTTGAAATGTAACCAGAATTCCTGACACCCCACCTATAGTGCAGCAGCCTCAGTTGTCAAGACAGAGTGAAAAGGGTGACCTGATCTGTGTGACTCCATCAGGCAGGACAGAAAACCTGTCCACAGAGATGGTACCTGAGGGTCTGGGGCTGAGGCTGATTTTCCCAGACCTTTTCTGCCAACCAGACTTCCAAAGTTCCAAGTTTGATTCCAATTAGCAGAAGTAGATTTTTGGGTAGTTTAGGAAGACCCCAGGCTGAGAATTTTGTGTTTAGTTTCTTACCCTTTCAGTAACAATCTGCAACACACACAATCTTTGCTGCCTTCATCTGAACCTTTTCTTCCTGACACATACATACCATGCTGGTGATTTTTTTCTTTGAAATGTTTGTCAAGATACTGAAGGATATGCATACAGTTTGTGCATATATAGGAGGAGAAGCAGATGAAGTCTCTTCCTTGTGCTTGAGGGGCACTGCTGCAAACCACATTTTCTGTCCTCTGCATAGAGAACTGCATGTTGCACTACTGAAGAGGAAAGGTCATGTACTATCACTGAATTTTGTAACCCCCAGAGGATGCTGTAAAAATACTGAAGTGGGAAATTCAATGTGTTTTCCTGATACCAGTAAGAATTATTGGGAAGACTCACATGGCATCCCAGGTTTGCCAGAGACTTTGGCTTTCAGGTTGCTGTTCTTGGTCCAGCAGAGTTGCAGCAGGAGCTCAGAGTTGCTAACGTTGGTGGTCTTAGTGGATTATTGATACAAGTTTGCACAAAATGAACCCATGAAAAATCCTGGGTTGCTCCTTGTACGGACAATGGAAAAGGGATCAAGGAAGTGTTTCAATCATTTTTAATTTTAATTTTTTTTTTAATTTTTGATCTGTGGCTAGATATTTGATTGCAGTATATCCTTTGATTCTGACATTTATACTCTTCTCACTTGCCTCTCATTTGTTCTGAGATGATTGAGCCATCCCCCTCCAATGAAGTTTCTGGACACTTTTCTCAGTGTGTACTTCTAAGAATTTCTCTCCAATGCTGAATGCTCTTGGGAGGCAGAGAGTAGAGCAGTCAAACTGGAACCCTGGACCCCAACGTGGGATTTTTGAGAGAGAAAGAGAGGATGAGGTATTTAGGAGGTCTACGTAGGTGGGATCGAGCACCAAATCAGTGCCTCCTAGATCCTCCTTGAAAAGCACTGAGAAGGAGCAGGAACTGTTATCCTAGACAATATGTAAAAGGATAGTTTTGAAGGACTTGCAACCCTAGAACGAGTTTGTGATTGGCAAGATAGAATTCTTCAATTTCTGCTTTGCCTACCAGAATTTCTGGGGCTTTTGTACACAGCAAGGTGGTAACAGCCAGGGGATATTGACCCCCAGGAGCTCAGTGCCCCTGTCAGATATCAGCATACCTGGAGAATGAAGACTGAAGTAGGGTGTCTAATAGCTTGAATTATTTTGTAGAGAAAACAGGATCTGAGGTTTTTGTCTTCAATACAGTACAGTGCAATTTGTGATCCTGAATGATTCATGTCACCTAGACTGCCAGTGGAGTAGCACAGCAGCTGAGAGATTTAGCAAATAAAATATTCATGTTTTGTGTAAGCTGCTAGCCTTACGCTGGAAAGAGAAAATTTGCTGGCTTTCCATTTCGTGTGAATTTCAGCCAAATATTCATTCTTTCCACTGTGTGTTGTTTTCATAATGTGCTCAGAGGGTGATCTGAAGGAGGCTGTGTTTTGCTGCAGTAATTCTCCCTTGGAATGGGAGTCTCTCTGTGTAACCCTGCATACCTATTTCATCTGTTTTGCAGTCTGGAGGCTGCCAGCATCGGATTCATCATCATCATAGACAGACGACGGGACAAATGGAGCGCAGTCAAGGCATCCCTGACACGGATAGCAGTAAGTGCTTGTTTTTGTTATATATCTTCCGGAAATTAAAATCATCTGCTGAACCTTCAGCACATGATATAGTCTCCTGTGCTCATTTTAAGCTCCCATTTTCTGACTGTGGATGCAGACTCTCCCCTGCCCTGAAGCTCAGGAGTGTTAAATAAGAGAGGGAGGAAGCTGCAAGAACAAATTACACAGCCTTGTTTACTGCTGAATTAGGACAAATTCCTTATTTTCTGGGTTGACTGCAATCTAAATTCTAGTAATTGATTCCTAGAAGAGTATGAGGTACCCTTCTGTGCCCTGAGGAGGAATTGACGTGGCCTGCTTATGAAAGAAACAGATCCCAAGGGACTTGTGTTTGCATGGTAGTAAATGATCTCTGTCAGAAACTCTTAATAGCTTATTATATTACATTTTCAAAAGTCAGAGCTGGGCACTGATTTTCAGTGCTGAGGAAAGCAGCTGCATTTAGACATCTATTACCAGGAATGTGTGCTGTGTGAGGAGAAAGCACTTGTACACAGAGGTGCAGGATGAAGGGATGACAAAGGCAAATTTAAGTTCTTTTGAGGTATTTATACAGAATTGTTTTTTATTCTCAGGTTTTTTTAGTTGCTCTGTTTGAGTAATTATTCTTTTTTTGTGCTTGATGAGCTCAGAGTGTGTGAAGAGATGTAGGCTGGGTGTTGCAGGCAGGGCCATGTCTTATGAATGTGTTGAGTGTCTCTCTGTGTAAAAATATGTGAGGTTAAACCCTTTAAAACCCTTTGCAGAATGAGAAGGTAGGTCAGCTTGGGGAATCCATCTGTGCCACCAGCTTCCTTCACCACATCAGATGTGAGCAGCCAGCCAAAACTGGCCACAGCCTTCTAGTGGCTGCAGCCTAAAAATGGGAAAACTTATGGAATGGTGGTGCAAAGGGGCTTGGTGGGGTTCGAATCTGGGGGAGGAAGGACCTTGTCAGTAACTTTGAAGCTCTGTGATAAATCCACATCAGAAAACAATGTGTGGCTGGGCAGTAAAATCCATGGGCCACTCTTCCTGCTGGCTTTGGAGACAGTGACAATGGGCACATGCAGAATGGACCAGCTGATATAATAAGCAGCTGGACTGAGCAAGATTCAGCAAGTTCTACCTGCTTTGCCCTGTTTAGGAAACACTTGGCTGAAAATTTCCTAACAAGGCAGAGTTGTGCCTTCTAAAAGTTCTGTATTTCTTGCAGGGAGCATTTCCAGGAAACCTGCAGCTGGTGTTTGTCCTGAGACCCTCCCGCTTTATCCAAAGGGCGATCGCTGACATTGGCATTAAACTCTATCGAGATGACTTTAAAATGAAGGTACCGGTAAGCATGCATTTTTGTCCATGTGTTTCCTATATCTCCATATCTGCAGCTCTTGGGTGTCAGCAGTTTCTCATAACCCAGTAACTGAAATTTGATTGCAAGTGGCAACTGGGGACTTTCATCTGGGTTTGTATGGCAATACCTGTATGGTAATGCCAAAATGTTAATTAGCAGTGGATGCTTCACAGTATTTAATGGACATGTTCCCTAGTGGAAGGTCAGTCTAGCTATGAAATGTGACTCAGTTTTTAAGTATTGACATTTTAACTCAGTGGAGCTGTTCCTCTGAGGTAGGCAGAGGTAGATCTCATTCCAGTGACAAACATTAAGTATTCAGGACTACAGAGCAATGAAAGGCTGGGGTTGAATTCTGCACTGTTTTATGGATTATCCATGGGACTGCTGACTTTGTTAAGTGCTTCCATAGCATTTGCTATTCTTAATGCCTTTTATAATCCCCATGACCTCAAGATTCAGTTTGTTTTCTGTTTCTTTTTATATTCACTTGACATATGCAATAGGTTGATGAGAATGTGATTTGAAGCAGCTCATCAATCCTGAAAGACTTCAAGTTTTAGGTTATTCTTTGAGAGCTCTTTTGGGAGTTGTTTCTAGCTGCATGTTTGCATTTGGTTTCAAGTGTTTTATAAATAGACTTGAATTATGATTATTGATGGTATTTCATCCTGGACCAGACTTATACTGGGTTCCATAATGACTTTTCTGTAGGGATTTCATATGACTCTTTTGGATTTTACTTGAGGATTTATAGTTTTGCAAAAAGACTCATAGCTCTCCACCAACAAATTCTAGCTCTGTCAATACCCAAGTTTGAAGTTCAGGTGTTAAGACACCTTCTGCTTCTTCTGAAGTGAGAGGCAGCAGTCTATTTATTACAGTGCATACAAGAAAGGAACCATGAATAGGCATTTGGTTAATGTGCATTAAATTGTAACATTTCCTGTAGTTTGGCAAGCATGGCTTTTTGGTAGAATGCAAAAGTGCTGAAGAAATATATCTTTGTATCCAAACCAAAATATCTTATAGTACTTTAAGAAATGGATGTTCCTATATTTAATAAGCCATGATCTGTTACTATAGCAACTATTGTAGCAGCAACTGCAGCCCAGAAAGGGCAACCTCATCAAGGATTAGCATTTTCCAACAATTCAGCATCTTTCTACACTTTTAGCAATTTATTTGATGAAAGTGTTGCATTTCAAATTCAACTTGGAAGAGATGGAAGTTGGAAGGGAGGTTAATTCTAGGCAGAGGTCAAGCACTGCATTAAGTATGAAATAGTAACTTTTCTTTCTTGCTGGCAAGAAAATCAAGATATGAGTTTAGTTTGCTGTTATCTTGGATATTCAGATTTTGAGACATCCTGAGTATGTCCACAGAGCTCTTACAGAGCAGCCTTACAAAAACTAAGAGCATGACACGCTGCTGGATCTGCCTGCCTCCTGCCCAGATATGTGCAGACAGCCTGTCAGATTTATGTATAGACTGTCCACGCATGCTTGATGCTGCTCTGAGTTGCTCAGGATTGTGCTAAAGGTGTTCTGAGTTCCTGGGGTCTGCCATGCTCTCTGGAGGGACCTTTCACCTGAGTTTGCAGCCCCATCCTAAAAATACCATCTGGGCATGCCCCTGTGTACCTGTGTTTCAGAGCAGGGAGCTTTTAGGAATCAGTGCTTATCTTCAATATCACCAACATCTTCTAAATTGTTTGCAGGTTTTTTGTCTTGTGAGTTTGGCACTCTGGCAACATTAATGTCATAACTGGGCTGTGGATGGGTGGTATTTCCTATCACAACTATAAGGGAGTCAGGACCAAGACATGAGCATTCAAAAGGAGCTCCAAGAATGTTGTGTGCATTTGTCAAAGAAACATTTGTTTAATAGTTTATCTGACCTATCAGGTTTATAATATGTTCAGTAAAATAGATTTGCTGGGTTAAATCAACACTGCATTGAGTAGGAGCCAGAAGATCAAACAGGAGCTGGAAATAAAGGCTGAAATAACAAACCAGACACAATAAGGATGTGTGGATTTATATCACATTGGCATACAAATGTGCTTCATAAAACCTCATAAGGTAAATCTTTATTGGGATAGTGATTTGATTAAATATCCTTATCTAGGAGCAAGATAAAGAAATATAGGAGACATACCAGGATTCATCTGAGATTAAATTCTGGGAATTCAAAAGAAACACATGGAGGTTTATCTAAGGAACCCCCCATCATAGGAAATGAATTAAAGCACCCTCACAGCATACACAAAAGGATGAACAATCTGTCCATAGCAGGGACTTCTTTGACCTTTGCAATCTGTGTCTTCTTTCAGGTGTCCTAACCCATCATGAAGCAGCCTCACCACAGCTCTGTGTTCTGTGCTGATCTGCTGCTTCCCTGCAATCTCAGCTTACTGACCATGACTGCCTTTAGGCTGGCAAGCAGCATGGCAAGCAGCATGCCAATGCTCTCTAAGATTGGTTTCTCAGATGGATGCTGGATTGTTCCTAGGCTTTCTCCTGCAGAACTGCCTGAGGAGTGAAGATCCTGTGCCCTGTTGGGCAGTATTAGCCAGCAATATTAATAGGTTTGCTTTGGGGCTCATGCTGAGAATATCAGACTAAAGCAAACACAAAATCCTTCTAAAAAGGAAAGTGCATGACAGTGTTCCTCTGTAGTTTTAGTGAAGTGTGAAGTTTAAAAAGATTTCCAACTTATCAGCAATGTCTCTGGTGGAGAAGAACTACAAAGCAGTTGAGACTTACTTTCTCAAATGTGATTTGCAATTCAGTAGCACATAGACTTCAAGTTCCAGTCTGAGGCCTCTTCAAGATGATGCAGCTTTTTGAGTTTTCTGGCTTTGATCATAACAAACAGTGTTTCATAACACATTCAGGTAACAGCTTTTCCTCTGGCTTTGGCTGAGGTACTTTATTCACCAGCAAGGTCTCCTGGCTTCTGTTTTTAGAGACAGGGTTCAAGGAGAAGATGAATTGCTGGAACTGAAAAAGAATTGAGTGGGGGCCTACTTGAGAACATTCAGCCTGTACAGATCCATGGGATCAGATGCATCTTCCACTACATTCTTGTATCCAAGTTAGGTTAAAGTCTGGATGGATGGACAACTAGATGTGGATTTGAAAACTAGTTTCATAACGGGCTCAGAGGGTAATGATGAGGCTCATACTCTACCTGGAAGTGGGCAACAAGCGGAATGTTGTAGTGATTCCTGCTGGCACCTGTTCTGTATAATATCTTTATCAATGACATGGAAGAGGCAACAGGCTGCACTGTCATCAAGTGTGCAGGTGACACTAAACTGGGAGGAGCAGTTGATACATTCCAAGACAAAGCCACTGGAACAGAAGCTCAAGGAATGGGCTGACCAGCATAGTATGAAGTACAAAAGGGACAAAGTAAATTCCTGCATCTGGGAAGGACTTCTTCCTCAAGAAAAAAGAACCCGTGTTCTTCCCTCCCAACAATGCAACAGTGTTGTGTTGTTGACAGCAATGCAGACTGTAGCCCGACTATCCGGGGAGCATCTCTGCAGAAAAGGACCTGGGAACTCAGCAGACAGAGAGCTGTGCATGAGCCAGAGCGTGCCCTGGCAGCAAAGGAAGCCATCAGCGTCCTGCATTAACAGGGGCAATATGAACAGGAGCAGAGCCAGCAGCATGACACAAGCACTTATCCCTCTTTACTTGGCTTCCATTAGAACACACTGAGATACCCTGTCCAGTTTTGGTTCCCCCAGTAAAAGCAATATAATAATCTGGAGTGAGATCAACTGATCAAGGAGGTCAGAGTTTGGAGCATGTGCTCTGTAAGAAGATGCTGAGGGAACTGGGCTTGTCTAACTTGGAAGGCTTGGCAGGGCTAATATGACAAACCAGCTGCTTTCCAGTCCCTCCTAGAAGGTCACCGAGAGCACAGAGCCAGGCTGCCCATGACAGTAGGACAAGAAATAACTGACATAAAGTGAAACAAGGGCAGTTCTGACTTGCTATAAGGAAAAACTTCCACCACAAAGATAATCAGGTAGCAGACCAGACTGCCCAGAGAGGTTGTACAATCTCAATCCTTAGATGTTTTTAAATTTCAGGTGGATAAAGCCCTGAGCAACCTGGTTTGATCTCACAGCTGACCCAGCTTTGAGAAAGAAGTTGGACTAGAAATCTCAGGTTCATGCCAGCTTGAATTATTCTAGCATGATTCTATAACAAGGATCAGCTAAAAACCTATTCAGTTTTGTTTTCAAGGCTTTTCCTAGAGCACTATTAGCCTAGAATATACATCCTTTTGTCTCCATACGTCTTCACTCATCTAATTGTTTGCCAGTGTATGTACCAGATTCCCCTGGATCCTGCTGACAGGCAGAGCCAGGTAGCCTTTCTTTAAACAGCAGAGTCAAGTGACATGTTTGACATATTTTAAAGTCCAAGGCTTAAAATTCCTAGTAATTTGTGCTCAACATCTTGTTCTTCTGTTGCTGAAATCATGGCATATTTTCTAGCTGTTAGAACAACAATACATGTGTTTTATTTGCATAACCACTTGTGTTGGCAAATTTACAGTGGTAATGCTGCTTATCTGGAGCTGACTGCAGATCTTTTTTGGCTTTCATTAAGCAAGGCTAGTGGTAATGAGACTCTTTAAAGTAAGAAAACTAATTTAGGTTTGTCTCTGCTTTCTCTTTCATCATGATTTTAAATTGAATAATGCCAGTGAACTCAGTGGACATCCAGTGCCAAAAGAAAGGATTATACAACTGAAAGGCAAATCTTATTCTCAATAGTTTCATTTCAGCACTTGCCTGGATCAAGTGCTTTGTTTTGAGGAAGCTGTTTTAACTTGCCTATCCTTCCATTTCTCTGTAAATGACAATTATCTAGAGAATAAATTATTTGATGGACTTTTGTGTGAACATTATCAATACTATACTTTTGCTCTTGAAGCATGTGCAAAATGACTCAGCCTAGGAAGGAGAAAGATTATGGCAAACTATGGTTAGCTCGAGAATGGCCATGTACACATTAAGAAGGAAAAATCTAGTGAAAATAAACTGTAGCCATTGCATGAGCAAATACATACATTGACAGCCTATGGTGGAACTGCAGCATTCATACATGTTAAGGCAAACCCAGATCCTAGGAACAATGGGGGAAAGGGCTCATTATCTCTCTCAGTCCAGTGTGTTTGGATTCATTTCAGATCATCATGTTAAACTCTGTCTCTGATCTGCATGGCTACATTGACAAAAGTCAGCTGACCCGGGAGCTGGGAGGAACTCTGGAGTACGGCCACAGCCAGTGGATCCATCACCGAACTGTGAGTGTTGATGCTGTTCCTCACTTGTCTAACCAGAACTGTCCAGGTGACCAATGCAGAGCAACCATTAAGTAGTAACTCTTGCTGCATTTCAGCCTGCTGACTCTACTGGGGACTCATGGAAGGAGGGAATCCATGACTCAAATAGAGAAAGGCAAATTCCCAAAGGTTTGCAGCATTAATCTCTATCTCACTGTGTTCCTGGCCTAGGGCTGAACACTGTCATGGTATTTGTACTCAGCAAGGCCTGTTGGCATGCTCTCTTGGCTTTTGAATAATTGATGGGACTCATGGGCCTTCAGCTCATGGTTGGAGTTGAACATAGGCTTTAGCACTTTACTGAATCAGAGGTCAAAATTCTTACTTTAATGATTAATTTAGTGCCTGCTTTTAAGAGAATAGAAACACTAGATTTTATTTTACCTCCTTTTCATTTCTGTGCTATGTAAGCATGCAGTCCAGCTAGCTTATATTTTGGGTAACTGAAGAACAGTTTTAAGTAGGAAGACAGAAAAACTTATTCTATGGAGGAAACTCGCACAGGTTTGATTGATTGTTCCCTTTTTGGGCTGGTTAATGCATTTCAGTGTCTGCTTCAAAACAATGTAAACAATTTATTTTGGTGCCCAGAAAAGGTGACAGTTCATAAAAAGAGACTCCAAACTCTGGCACATTAGCAGCTAAAATATTGTCTTATCCTTCCTAAGCAAAAATGGGCTAAGCTGGGTCGTGATCCTGCAAAATTAATTTCACAGAGACTCTGTGCAGTGTTTCCATCTGTCTTTGTGGGTCTACTTGCAAGACTGGTGTGTTAGAGCTCACATCTAATGTGAGGCCCAATATTTTGCAAAGTTCTGAGCAGCCCTGGGTTTTAGTCTGTTGTTGCTGGTGGACAGGTTACATCTAACACTCATAAAAAGAGCTTTTCTGAGGTAACTTTAAGTCAACTCACTTTTGTCACTTTCTTGATATGATTTTTTGTGCATTTCTGTCCTTATAAAATTAAATTTTACTCTTCTTGAAAACCACCGAATATTTCAGGCTTCTAAATATGGAAACAGAATTTGAATTCCCTCTGGCACTGATTTTCTGCATTTATAGCTGTGTTGACTACAGTGAGGTTAGGATTGAGATAGGTGAGCAGGCTTACGTGTTAAAAGTGTCAAAAATATGAAACTGTCCTTGCAGGAGAGGGGAGTGTGAAGAAATGAATCATCTGTATAAGCTTTCAACAGCTAAAGACTTGGAAATATGAGGGAGGGGAGTAAAGAGAGGCACAAGAAAGGTTGTATCATTTATTAATGACAGAAATTTACATAAAGCAATAATATATAGTTGGTTAAAATATGCAAATAAAAGTGAGCCAAGATTTGAGGGGAGTGGGGCTATGTAATCCACAGAGGTTTGGGTTAAATTTGTTTGAAAAACTTTTACCAAGCACAGAGACTTGGGAAAAAAACCAACAAACCACAGATAAAACTTAGGTACATGAAACAATTTATTAGACGTGCACAGGAGAGGGTGGGGGCAAGCATGCTATTGAGTGAAACTCTGATAAGCTCCTGGTGAGTGGTGCAGTCAACCAAGGAATATTTGGATAAGAGGTTGTCATCAGGGAAGTGTCAGCCTCTTTTGCACCTTGAAACAACCTGACTTTGAGTCTTGCTGAGGTATGGTCTTCATGTCCTTTGCTGCTTTTCTCAGTGTTCTCATATCTCATATCTCGACCTGCCAGTGCTTTTTTTCTGAAACAGCTTTAAACCGTGGCTAAGTGGTGGTGACTCAGTGATCTCCCTGCATCGTTCACAGTTTCTACTTTCTTATCTTGGCTGGCAGGGGCCTGTGAGCTTTTTTTGCCCACAGAATGCATTTTTGGGCTTTCAGGAAGTTGGTTGTGTCTGTGTGGCAGTCAGAAGTGTGACATTTCAGCCAACTCTAATCCAGTAGTTCCAGTGCTGAGAACAGCAGGCTACAGCTGCTGGGCACTCACCCAGAGCATCTGTGGGTCTGTACTGCTTGTGTTGAAACCAGGCATGAATTTAGGGGGGAAAAGGGAAGGAGGCTACGGACTGTGCAGGCATTGCTTCGTCTGGGGCATGTTTCAGATCACATATGTGGACTGTACCTTTTGAATGATGATCTACCTCCAGTTTGTTTTTCATGGAGCACACAGCAAAATTTTACTGTCATGGCTGCAGACAAGGAATTCCCATCATTGCTGGAGAAGGGAATGCAACATGCAACAACTACATAGCATTTTCCTGGATGTAAAAGCATCCCTGGTGCTGTTGACTGACTCAAACCATTGAGTGGGTTAGATGAAAAAGTGCAAAGAATAAAGAGATACACAGAACAATACACACCCCCTTCCCCCCAAAAATTTGGGCATGATCATGAAAAAACAACCCATGCAGTTACTTGCTACAAGATATAAATGTTTTAATCACATCTCACAGATCTGAACAATATATTCTCAGAAGGCAGCATTGTTTTTAAACCTTCCTCTTTTGCCCTGTCTTTGGTAAAACCACAGATTTCTGACAAGTTTTGTGTTGATGCACCCAAGTGATAAAACAATGCTCAGTGAATCTATGCATTTTAACTGTGTTTGCTGTAACTTGTTCTTGTAGTTGTGTACTAACATGAACAGATGGGAAGGGAGTGACTAGAATGCATCTAGTACAGATAGGCAGGATGGAGAGGCACATTTTCAGAAGTCAGGGGGAAGGCAGATTACTGCTGAGTGAACAATAGCTGTATAAATATAAACATAAAAAGATTTTGCCCTATATACTTTAGGAGTGTCTTCAACTTAAATAAAGCCTTCATTAAAATTTTAAACACAGTAGAATTTCCCAGCAAGGATGGGCAGAGGATCTGAAGTTCCAGGCCTGGCTTTGAAGCTGATGTCCTCTGTGGTTTCATTATATCCTCTAAGCTCTGGGAGTTCCCAGTTGGCTCATAGAGATGACAATAGTTTGTGACACAGGATTCAATTTGTGACTTTTAGCATATCCACCCCAAAAAAGGCAACATGACCGGCTTTACAGGCGTGTAATACTTGCAGCACAGTTTGCCTGAAGGACTGAATGTTGTTAAAGGGCTGTTGTTAAAGTTTGTGACTTAATGCTCTTGTTTTTTTCAGGCTATTGAAAACTTTGCAATGACAGTAAAAACAACAGCACAGATGCTACAGACCTTTGGGACAGACTTAGCAGAGACTGAACTTCCCAACGATGTGCAGTGCACAGAGGAGCTCCTCTCCACACACACCGACCACCACGACAAGCTCAAGGTGATTGTTTCCTTCTCATGGTGGCTCCAGCACAATAGGACATGATTTGTGACTTAAAATTTTCTGCCATCACTTGGGAGTCCATTGTCTGGAAGCCACAGAGGAGGACAGAAACCTGGGGGTCCATTTGATTCAGCTGTGGAAAAGGACATTTTACAGCTTCAAGAGTGACAGAACAGGGAAATGTCACTTCTAATTTATGAGGAGGGGTGATGGAATCACATCTGGAATAGCATTGGCTCCTGATGAAGAGTTCATCAGAAAGGATGAACTGGAGCAGATAGAGACAACTGTGAGGATAACCAGGAATAGATAGAATGATCTAACTAGGTAATGACAGTGGTTTTATTTAAAACAAACAACCAAACTTTGGGGCAAGTTTAACTTTGCAGAATAAGAATCAGAAGAAAATATTACTGCTGTCAACAAATATATTAGGTTAAACACAAGAGAAAAAATACTACTTAAGCTATATTAGCACAACAACAAGTTTTATGGAAGAATGTGCAGTAATGTGGGGATTCATCAGCTGCCATGACAATGTTTCAGCCTCATTGCCCTTTTCATTATGTATCTTTCATGATGGGAAGACTTTTCTTCTATGGATGACTCCTTATACCTGTTTTACTATGGCTCAGCATGTCACAGTGTTGTTTAAGGAAATTCCATTAAGAAGTGCAACGTGTCAGCACAGGCTCTCAGCTCACTGAACGACCTGCAGCACACATTCAATCTGTGGTAGAATAATTTATTCTGCAATAAATTTCTGCCTGGTCAGAAATGCAGGCTGCTCAGAAATTGTACCATTTCTTTTCTCAAAAGTAGATCTACTATTAAAAGTGAACAGATTTAGTCTCTGCATTTACTAGAAAAACGTATCACCTTTGGTAAGCATTTATATTTTATTCTAAATATTTAGTACCTATGAAAGAATCCTCCCATAGCATCTACTGTGTTGTCCATCTAAGAGATGTGAGTGTTGTTAGAAGTACATACAATTTGTTTTCTGGCTTGTTTTTTTCCCCTCAGGATGAGCTGAAACTGGCAGTGAAGCAGGGGGCCACCCTGCTGACATGCATTCGGGAGCCAGTCACCCGAAGTGCCAACAGCAAACTCAGTCCAGATGAACTGGAAAATGTGGCCACAGTAGAAAGGTTGGTGAAGCTAGATTACCTTGTGCAAGTTGCTAATTTATTCCTAAGAAATGCAAGTGTAATTTAAATAATTTAAATGTGTGAGTTATAAATTGCCTCTGGTTCAACCACTCGGGATTTACTGGACAGGAAACTCATAGAAGGGAATGGCTTTGAGGAAGTTACTTGATTGAACTGTCAAAGCAAGTTCAAACAAGTCCTGGATTTTGTGGTAATTTTTGGTCAGACCACTAACTACCTGGCTGAAGATTTAACATGGGCCTTACTTTCCCTGTAATATATGAGTCCTCCAAACTTCTGTGCCTGATTTGAAGGGCACCTAAATCTCTGTGAGATGAGAGGGTGTGTGCTTGTGTGTGTGCTTGTGTGTGTCTGTGGAACCACTGGAGGAGAAACAGATGAAGTGATACCTCATCACAGCTGCAGAGAGAGAGAGAAACCCCTTTTCCTTCCTACAATGCTAGTTACTACCATAAAGCTTTTAGTCACCATGTAGAAGTTTCTGCTGTGCCATGTGATGCAGTGGAAAGAGAAATGCCATGCTAGTGTTTCAGCATGTCTGCATTCACTGGGAACAAAGCTGCTAAAAGTAAAGCTGAGCTGATATTTTTCACTGAATACTTTAAAATCCTTTTAACAGTCACCCCAAAGGAATTTGCGAATTCATCTTGAATTCAACAACTAGCTTTGATTAAAACCACATTTTCCAGGGACAGATTGAAAACAGAACTTTGTTTTTGAGAAAAATAGGAGGGAGCTATTGTCATTTGCCCTAATAAATTGATGATTTCAGCACTCACCAATCCCTACCTGCCCAAAGAGTGCCCATTTATTGAAATACAGGATATTCATGGAAAACTTTCATTTTGTTTAAACTGTTCTACTTCGTAATTGAGAAACTGTGAAGATGACTCACTAGTCTGATTTTAGACATTTTACTCAAGATGTATGACACCTTGATATTAATTTCTGTGCAAATAAATGTCTCATCATTTACACAAAGCAAAACAATGTCCATGGGAGTCATTATGAGCTTCTAATGTGTTATTTTTAATGGACTGGGAAAAATTATTCAGTCTTTGCCTGTTTCTGATGGGTGAAAAAAAGGAACAAGTTGTAGAGTTCTGCTTTAAACATTCCATAAAATAATAATTGCATCACATTTAGTCTGCATCAGTTGGAGGTGAGTTATCTTTGAAGCACTGGGTAGAAGTTTGGGATTACAGCTGCCCTTGGCTGTCAGAGCATGGAACAGCTCTGAGTCCCTGTTGCAGGTCAGGAGGCAGGACTGCAACTGCCACAGTAGATCCATATAGTTGTCACTCGTCCATCATACTCCTGTCTATCCCACTGCAAATTTCATTCTCTTTTGCTTAAGGGAGAGTTGACACAGAGCCCTCTTACATGAGTGTAGGCTCCCCACCATCTCCCTGCTCTGCTTTCTGCCATCAGTTAGTGTAACTTAAAAGACATGAACTATAGGAAATAAGTACATTCTATTCATTATAATTTCTTAACAGGTTGTTGGCTCAGTTGGATGAAACAGAAAAGGCTTTTGATCAATTTTGGACCAAGCATCATCTAAAACTAGAACAGTGCCTGCAGCTTCGACACTTTGAACATGATTTTAGAGAGGTATTTCATTTGCTCATGCTGTCTAATCTTCTCTGGTAAATAAGGTCAAATTTTACCCATACCTAGAGTATACTGGCAATCCAAAAAAGAAGGCTGGGAGAGAAGCCCTTCATTATGAAATAGGAAGTGAATTTTCAAAAATTAAATTCTTGGCAGCTATCAGATGTCTGACAACATTTGAATAAGGCCCAGTGAGGAAAGTGCCAGACTGTGAGGCCAAAATGTGAAACACCAACTTCTTGATAAACCATTTTCCATTTATGTGTGAAGTTACCAAATATAATTTCTTCTGTGTTGTTAAGTTGCCAATCCCACCAGAGTCAAGGGAATACAGTTCAGAAAGCCCAACTGTCAGCTCAGAGACTGGAGTAATGCAGATTCTGCAGTAATATGGACTCTGGAGTTACAGGTCTTCAAAACTGCATGGGCCTAAACAGTGAGAAGCAGGGCAACTCTTTGAAGAATAATTGACAGTTGTTTTATTCCTTGGCTTTTCCATATTGGAACAAGCTGAAAGACTAAACTTGAGACACAGACTCTTCTCAAAGATGTAGATGAATGTTTGTTGTAATTTTATGAGTATCTTGTGGTGGAGTTTTGGGTAGGTTTATTTTGTTTTGCTTTTATTGGTTTGGTTTTATGCTTTTGTTGTTGCTGTTTTTTAGGTAAAACTGACACTGGATAACCTCATGGAAGCACAAGCAGGTTTTGCTGACATTGGGGACAGTGTGACTCGAGTGGAGCACCTCCTAAAGGAACAGAAACAACTGGAAGAGAAAGGACAGGTTTGCACTCAATTAGTATTCTAGCTGCTATAGACGGTATTCCAGACACTTCTTTGTCAGTGTCCTTACATCACATTTATTCTCTTCTTGTGAGTCATTATTTTAAATTGCAAAACTCAGATCCTAATTCCAGAAGCCAGGGCTGTTCAGACCCAGTAGTTCCAGTTTGTTTCTTGGAAAGCTGGGGTGGGAAAGCAGGGAAAAAACCTTGTATAATGAATGTCCACAGTATGGAGAAAGAAGAATTGGACTCCACAATTTCTCTGGGCAACATGTTCCAGTGTTTGTTCACCCTTACAGTAAAAAAGTGCTTCCTGATGTTCAGATGGAACCTCTCAAGTTTCAGTGTACTCATTGACAATAAAGTTGGTCTTCAATGTAAATATAAAGTAAAACGTATGAGCTACATTTATATCCCAAACCTTTACTCTCAGGCTACAGCAGGGATTACAGAGATGGATTGTCATTATTATAAATGTCATTCTAAGATCTAACTTGGGATTTTTCTCATTAATTCCACAGGAACCTTTAGAGAAGGCCCAGTCTCTAGCTCTTCATGGAGAACAGCTCATCCAAAACAACCATTATGCAGTTGACTCCATTAGACCAAAGTGTGTTGAACTCAGGCGGATTTGTGATGACTTTACCAATGAGACCAAGAAAAAGTATGATATTTTGGGAAAGTCTCTTGAGCTGCATAAGCAGTTAGATAAGGTGAGCAAACCTTCCCAGGTAACAGCCCTGCCAGGGTTCTACTGAAAATGAATGTTTTTATAAGCTTAGGTAATTACAATGAAGATAAAAAGTTGTGTTTGTTTTTTCTCTATTTCATTCGGTAAAGGTAACTAAAAACATTGGAGCAGTAGACTCCCACAGGTATGGTCTTAAAATACTGAAAAACAGGAAATAAACTAAGGAAAACTGAGCTAGGCCTAAATTTGAAATGAGAACCAAATGTATTCTAGTGCTTAAAAATGAACAATTTACTGCTTGTTAGTTTTCAATTTCTCTGATCTAGCTAGAATAGCAAGCTAAATGCTTTGAGAATGCTTATTTGCTGTTCCAGCAACGTAAACCTGCTCTGGAGTACTTCTAACTGAGTTTCATAGGCTTAAGAAGTTTTGGGGAGTTTTGATATGGTTTCAGTTTTTGAGTTAATTATGTGACTGAACACTCAAATGAGGTAGTACAGCTGACAGATTCTATTTACAGTAACACTTCTGAGTCCTTCTTCCCCCATTTTTCTTTAAAGGCAAGCCAATGGTGTGAAGCTGGAATCTACCTCTTAGCTTCCCAAGCTGTGGACAAGTGCCAGTCACAAGAGGGAGCTGAAACTGCACTTGTTGAAATTGAGAAGTTCCTGGTAACAGCCAAGGAACACCAGCTCTCTAACCCAAAGGAGTTCTACAATCAGTTTGACACAATCCTCACCCCTGAAATAAAGGTAAAACCCCTCAGATATGCATGCGCTCACTTAGAATTTAAAAATTACCAATTGCTTTGTACCTGAGAGTGTACTGGGCTATATATTTGAGTCTGCTAAAATATGCCTCTTTCCCTCTTCCAAAAGGGCACAGAGGTGAGTGCTTGGGGCAATGAGTTTTGCTCATATGAGTAGTCATGGAACGCACATGTGATTTTCTTCAGAGCAGTGCTAGAAATACTGCATGAGTCAGCATGTCTTGGTCAGTGAAACTGTGATGTCTGTGGAGTGCACAGACTGGGTTGCATTAAACTGCAGCACAGTGTCATCTTCAGCTCCAGTCTGTCTGGTAACACAAGTACTTTCTTAACTTTCTCAGTCCAGCACTGACAAGTGTTTGTTGTTTGCATTTTCTTTGTCAAGGCCAATGCCCAAAGAATTGTACAAAAACTTGAAGATGTACAAGAAATGTTTGACAAGAGGCAAGTAAGTTTGAAGAAGCTGGCAGCCAAACAGACCCGGCCAGTACAACCTGTTGCTCCACATCCTGAATCTTCCCCAAAGCGAGCATCACCAAAGATTACCAGGCCAGCAGCAGTAGGTAGGCCATGAGCAGCTGCTCTCAGACATATACTGATGTTTTGTCCATGTGGTGATGTTTAATTTTTGTTATCTGAATGAAGATTTGCATTTGATGTGCAGTGTCAGCCTTGTAGGTCCAGCTATTAAAAATTAGTGTGAAATATCTGTCACTACAAACACACAAACAAGGGTGAATCAAAAAACCCCAAAGAAACAACAAACCAACAAAACCCCCCAGGTTTCTCTTCCTAGGTCTAATCTACAGAGTACGCTTCTATATTGTTTCCCAGTGTGTCTTATATTGCCAATTCTTGAATACCCGAGCCAGGTTAGTCTCTGTAAGCCTGGAAAGTAAGTATGAGAACCTCTTTTACATTGCATATACTGTAATGTGAATATTTGGCTTTAAAAGGTCACAATCCCTCAAGTTTCAATCAGATACTCGCCAAATTAAGGGTTTGCTGGTGACACTGACTCACTTATGAAACTTTTGCTTTCTCCTCCCTACATAGATGCTCATTCACTTTCTAGCTTGCCCTCTGCTCACTATAAAAGTCGAACGTTGCTTCTGTTTGGAATCTTCTGAAAGTTCCTGATTTGAGGGTTTCACGTGCCTTTAACCAAGATAGCTGTTTTCTGCAAAAGCAACATGATTGAGACACTGCATCTTGGAGACCAGTGGCCTGTGCTTGGTGGCAAGAAGGTGTTGCCCCTTTGGAACCGTAGGGCTTTTTAAAAGGGGAACCTTTAGCAAAAAGCCTTTTAAAAAGAATAATTTGCAAGAAGAGCATGCAATAAACTGCTTTCTCAACTGGAAGATTAGGATGACCAGTAGCCTGACCATTTTGCTTTCTAGGCATACCAGCAGGAGGTCACAACAATGTCCCTGTTCGCCTCTGCTCCGCAATCCTAATGACTTCTTACCAAAGAAAATCATCTTCTTCCTGTTACCCTGCCAGTTTGACATCTGTACTTTTTTCCCCAAAACCATACTAGCTTATCATGTCCTTAACATACAGCTGCTACCTCAAGTTTCAGTTTCACTATTGGCTTAAGGCAAGCTGAGAACACACAATGCCTGTGAAGAGGTCCTGCTCTGCCACACACACATCCTCCAGCAACGTGCTCCCCTCTTGCTCTGTGGTGGGCAGTCAGTTTGCTGTAGGAATTGTGATTTGTCTTGAAAATTCAGTCAACAGACAGCAAAAATATAGTAGTTATTTTTCCATGGCATGAGTCACAGAAATGAGCTGTGGAGTTCACACATCCCAATGGCCTGCTCCAAGCAGCACTAATGTCAGAGTTGATCACATTGTTCACTGAGTGGCCACTAGTGCTGAAGCAAAGGAAGTTGCAGAAAATGGGGTTTTGGGGTCAGCAGGTCAGAGGCAGTTATTTCCCATCAGTGCAAGTACCATCTGAGGATGGCTTTCACCTATTGTGAAACTGCATCTTCAGCCTAAAAGCTAATCTTGTTGTTCAGTTCATGCATGCAGTCTCTGTTTGTGTTTCTCGAACTTCTTTCTTGTCATTTTAAAGCACTTGCAGATTTTTAATTGAATTGTTGGCATGGATAGAATCTTACAGAACAGTCATTAGTATATACAGAACAGTGCTCTAAGTTTTGGTTCTTGTTCATACAACCAATCCCATACTATCGGCTCTTTCACAGAAAATCATGAGATGCTCCCTTGCTCTGTCCCTTGCATTGCAGTTCAGGGTTTTACAACCCAATACAGGATAACTATGTGACAAGGATTAGCCTCTAACATCCTGTTGCAGAATAATAGGTAGATGAAATTTATTTTTAAATGTTACTCTGGTTGTTCTTTAAGAAGGCGCAAAGTGCAGCTCAGTCCTTTCAGACATTGATAAGGAGACTGTGACATCTCATTCAGATTCCTGAAGGTGACTGACCAAGAGAACCTCTGTACAAAGAAACAAACCCTGAATATCTACAGCTTATCCAGGAGCTCACAATCAGTTATTTTAAAAGCTGTGAATAGTGCATGTACAGTCACATATTCTGTATAGTGGCATTCTTTGGGTGTTATCCAGCTGTCAGCTACCAAAAATCATATTTGAAAATCCTGAATGCCCTTTCCCTCAGAATGCCAAAGCACTTGGCAAGCATTGGGCAGTATTTTAACCTCTTTTTTTTTCAGAAAGAAAACTGAAGCACAGATAAACCAAGTGATTCACCAAGGCATTTTACAGTCTGACTCTGAAACGTGTCTGAGAATAGAAACAAGGACACTGAATCCTATTCCAAGCCTTGAAAATGAGGCTGTGAAATTCTGCTTTACTTGAAGCTACCCTCTTTTGGACTTTCCTTTGTGTCCTTTCTTCACATCCACAGGATCAGTGCAGTCTCAGCATTTACTTATGGGGAGAATTTATTGAGCAATATCTTGAAAACATGAGAGAGGCTTAGAACACCTTTTTGAAATAGATACTGTAATTAATTGTCATTTGCTAGCCAAGACTTACTTGAATATTTCTAAAAGCTTGAAAAATAGAATATGGCAACAGGAAAATGCCATGTTCCTAGGCTGTGTAAATACAACAGCAGGCAAAGGCAATAAAATGTCGTAAACAGAAATAGAAGACTAGAAAGAAAGGCTTTTGTCCCCAGGCAGCAGAGTAACAATACCATGGCAGCACTGCAATGGCTGTCTGTGAAAGGAAAAAAAGTTACATTTGTTCCAGAATAGATTTTGTTTTGTTTTTCCTTGCTGACTATCCATTTTCCAAACAAGGAGTGGTAGGGAAAATTCAATCCAGTTCAGGGTGCTAATGGAAAAATCTTCACAGATACAAGGGCTCAGACATGGAATATTGTCAGACTCTCCATTTTACATGGACAAATACATAGGTGCACACAGGCAGAGCTGATACCATGTCTGAGAGAAAGGGCAGGTTTCCATCAGGGAAATGACTGTCACAGGTCCTGTCTGTGTCCTTATGGTCTCTGGTGACTCTCAGCAAACTCTAAGCTTAGTGAAGATCCAGAAAGACAGCTCAGAGCTGCTGTAAACTCTCCCCCACTCAACACTTTTCTGTGGGTCTGGAAGTTCTGAAGCAAAATTTTAGATTAATCCCAATTTTGCTTGAAGCTTTTGTTTTCACAAATGAACTTTCACATTTTGCAGGGACAGGCCTGTTCAGCACTGAAAAACTAGTTTTGGAATTATTGTGATGCTCCAAAGTCTGTGCCAGCTGGACTTGGTGCACATTTTAGCTGTGAGAATCTGCTTGAGTATTATTCACAGATCAACCCAAAAAAGGCATAAAACCCTATGTTGACCTTTTTATAATGAGTGCCTTGAAAATATTTAAGTAACATATATAACACCTTATTTTAAGAAGAACTCTCTTTACTCCTAATGGAATCTGCTTGAATACTGCTGATGGCTAAACTTGTCCCTATATGTGTTGGGAGGAGAGAACTGGCACTTGATAGGGAAATATTTTTGCTGATTTACTTCTGAGGGCATAATTTTTGATGATTTGACTATATATTTGTTTTCTGCATTTCTGTACAGAACTCCTTAGCTGGAGTGAATTGGGATAGGTCCACAAAGTCAAACCATGCAGGCCAGTATTCCCTCTAGGCTGTCAGGCACAAATTAGAGATAAATTACGGAACTGTAAAGGAGAATACAAGCTATTAGGGATGATTGCAGTTAGCATTTTCCCTATTTTAATTTGCTTGTAATTCTCCCAAACTCCAACTCTTTAAAATGAAACTTTCCCAAAGACTCTCTTCTCAGCCTGCCACATTCTTGGAAAACTTCAGTAAAAGGTGATTTGGCCATCCCGTGACTGTGGTTAGGAAAACTGTCTTGCTTCAGTTACCTTTGTGGTGAGAGCTGGAACATGGCAGTACAACGTGCTATAAAATACTCACCTGGAGATTTCTTTGTGTGCAACAAAAATGTGAAATACAGGAGCAGAGATGTCAAAATTTCTGTGAGCTCATTAAACAAATAACATGTTTAAAAGCAATTGTACATACGAAATCCATGACTCACCATACAAGCATCTTAGAAGGCCAACTTGGAACATGAGATTCATATGGGGGAACACAGCTGGAGCCTTCTCAATTCTTTAAATAATATAACTTAAACTGGTTCCATCTCAGTTAAATGTATACAACTGCTCATTGGATCCATTCCAGCATTCCTCACAGTCACTAGTGCATAACACTCACTAACCAGTAACATCTGGGATGGGGATAAAGGAAAAATGCCTTGCAAGAGTCTGGGGATGTGTGCAGGGGAAGTGAGGCTGCAGAGAGATTAGCTGACTCAGAAAAGATGCTACATGTGGTTTTCGTTAATGATTTGAGAAACCACTACTTTCTATAGTTCAAGATACAGAATAAGTGTAACTCATTAGCTAGCAAGAGACACAGACTGTTGTCAAGGGTTATAATACATACCCAGCACTTGTAAGTCATTCAAAGCCCCCCTCAAATAAATCTTTACATTCAGGTTTTGGGTGAATTTCCCAATCACATCTTTCCCCATATGTTTTCTGTGTGAGAGTTTGTGCATTCTCACTAATCACCTACAGCAGAATCAAATTCCTTAGGCAAGAGCAGGTATGGAAACAACCAGTCTGCTAAGCTTTACTGGGGCTTGCTGCTCGTGCTGTCCAACAGGAAACATGAGTTCGAAGATCATGAATGACTAAATTGTTGTTTTGAATTCTGGTGATGACAAAACAGAATGTTTAGGCAGCTAAAGGAACACCAGAGCATCTTTGCTTTATCATTCAATGGCTTGGTGCAGAAGGACTTCTCCATCCTTAGGCAATATAATGTATACTTCTTTGCTCTGGCAAAGTTGCTGTCAAGCCCCTTGAAAACCTGCTGATATAAGAAGCACAAAGCAAGGCCCCTCTGTGTGGAATATTATTCTACAAGGAGACACCCTACCTGTCTTCCTTTGTTCCTGTGCCTTTATTCTTTCAGTAGGCAGCTCAACACTTTAACTTTCAACTTCCTCAGCAGTACAATACAGTACTGACCTTGAAACAGCCAACTGTGCTGAATTTTACAAGGGAGTTTCCCTTATATTTCCAGTTCCACAGTAATTAGGGCAATAATAATTGGCAGGTATTTTGGCTGTTTCTTTCTAAAGTGCTCCAGAAACTACTTAAAGGTAGTAATGTGCAGCAGTCTCTGACTATGGGCCAGTCAATAACTGAAAAATTCTCTGGAGCGTGACCAAAACAGATTGTTTCCTGCTTTCAGTTCATTTTTGGGTCAAATTGGAAAGGGAAGTTCGCTGTGTCAATCTGAATCAAATTCATCTCTGAAATACATGCAGTTGAATTTGTCTTATCTTTGTACCTGCCTCCTTTTCTGAAATAACTCACACTGAAGCCAAGACTAACCCAGTGAACTGACCTGAGTAATTTGCCGCTGGATTAAGGAGCACCTGCACTCGGGTTTCTTGTGAATGAGCCGTCTTTCACTTAAGCTGTTCTGGATCACCTGGAGCTGTCTGAATTTGCAAGTTGTGATCCAGACATCAAAATTGTAACTGATTTCCACTTTTTCTGCTGGTTGCTTTCAGCCAGGATTTTCATACAAGTATGAAAAGTCAAGTCTTCTGATTAATTAATAGGTCAAACAACATGGTATCACTGACTATGTTCTTCTAAGCAAAAGCTGTCATGTTTTCTGAAGTTATTTCCTTTGCTTTCATAATAGGGAAATAACAATGGTTAGTGTAATGGGTTTGATCACAGCCTACATTTTGTCAAGATGGTGGAGGGTGAGAATTTAAGGCTAAATAGAATCTCCAGTGTGCATTAGCATGGAAAAGAGTGAATTTGCTAATGCTTATAACAACTTTACTCAGGGATTCATGGGGGAAAACATAAAAGGACCCATTTGAAAACTTATCAAATAGTTGATGAGGGTTGGTATTCTGGTTTTGCCAACAGTATAAATCATCCTCCTTGCAGATTAGAAAGGTATGAAGACATTTGACAATGAGGATCAATAGCTTCTATGTGCTTTATCTTGCATCTTTTTGTCCCCTTGGTTTCAAAATGTCAGTATGCCACTTTTTGGTTGAAATAAAAATACCTTTGAGAGAACAATTACTACTTCAGGGAAAGCTTTCTTAGGGATGGGAAAAAGGCATCTGTTGAAAGTAGTGCTCAAAATCAAAACAAATCCCCTGCTGTATATTCTGAAAGAGAGTGATGGAAGAGCCAAAGAGAGACGACATTTGCATTTCAGCTCAGTCCTGGGAACCACAAGAATCCTCCAGCAGTTGATTATAGCTGCTGGTGGCTGCCAGATTTTACTGTTCCATTGAGGAAACCTTCTAGTATGGAGTCATTGTGCAGAGCTAATAGGCATGAAATGGACATTGCCAAGTCCTCATGTCATTCAGCATGGAATAAATCCAAGAAGATTTAGGGAAGAGTTGGAGAGAAGCTGCTTTAATTAATTCTCTTCCCAGCTGTGTGATAAGGCTGCTGAAAAGACACAGGGTAGAAAAAATGTCGATTTCCATTATTGTTGTCTGTGAAACTGATATGTTGTCTTTTTAACTGAATATAATTTGGGTGCTTCTATGTGCCTTTTTTGCCTTTTTTTAAAACTACCCTGAAAGAAGAATTTAAGGACAAGGGCATCTGAAACTTTGTTAATGTGTTTCTTCTTTAAAAAGTGTTCAACCCTCTCCTACGTGAATCCTTTGATAACTACATCCTCTTCATTCAAAGATGTCTGCATCTTTGACACTGCACCCCTCAGCTTCTGCCCAAGAAGTTATTAATTACCACCAGGACTCTCAATGCCTCAAAACATTAAACTTGGTGAAACCATCTCAAAATGTTACCAGATGCATTTGAAAACACCAGATTTTGTTCTTAGAAAAGTTCTTGTTCAATTAGAAAGTTTTCCCAGGATAACAATGAAATGGATTTAATCTCAGAATTGCAGCAATTGTGTCTGTTTCTTTTTTTTTGTTTGTTCTTCTAACCCAGGTTCTTTCAGCATTTCTTCTGGCATTGTATGTGTTTTTACCAGACATGAATGGGTGCTCATATCAATTCAGCAACTAAGAAAAAGGAGAGAGCTGTTTGCCTTGTGCTTATATAGCTCGTTATCAATTCAAAACAAATATACAAACTGTAACAGAGATTATTTTCTTCTCAAGCAAAATATGATTCCCCTTCTCACAGTTCATTGTAACCCCTTCCTTTAAACAGCAGGCTTGGGACAAGTGGTTAAGTTGTTAAGGACTGTCCAGTAGCATCAGACACCTCACTGTCAGAGCCTGCAAAGTCCATCAAACCTGACGTGACAGAGCATATTCTGAAATCGCTTCCTCAGGTTCTCTTTTATTGTATCCATGTTACAGTGACTTGCTGAACTTCTGTGATTACTCTTTTGAGACTTGTTCATGTAATGAAAATATTCAGGGAACAATCCTTTAATCCAACATTGCCAAAGCATTACCAGAACTAAAATTTCCTTTCTTTGGAAACCCACACAAGCAACACTCTGCAAGTGACAGTGACCCAAGTGTTGATACAGCTGGCTAACATTTACCTGTGCTGGCCTAAAGATGGGTTTTCCAGAGGAAGCCAAACCAATCATTACACTGTGGAGCTTTGGATGCCAATCTGAGCACTGAACAAGGTGGCACATCCCTTGTGCCAGCTGGTCCAACAGCACTCCAGCCACAGCTCAGTTCTCTAAGCCTCAGTTACTACTGATGTGTTGGGATCTTTGCTCATTGCTTCTATTAGGAAGTAGAATTTCAACTTTTAGCACACATTTTCTAATGTTACTCTCTTTTTGACTCCTTCAGCTACCAACAGGAGGTCCACAGAAATTTCCTGCCCTCCAAAGACAGTTTCTGAAGTAGAGTTATCAAAAAAGAAAAGCATTAAGAAGACTAAAGGTGGAATTAAGGTAGGATTACCTGTGATTTGGGCACATCTCATATAGTGAAAGAACTCAAACCCACATATTTCTATGTAAAGGAGTTAAAACTAGACATGTAATACTTAGGAATAAACCAGCCAAAACCCCAAAAATTCCAAAGAAAATTCACTGTTACCTGTGCCTGCACAGGCAAGTAAGCTTTAGGGGAACCTATCTGGCACTTGTGTCTCTGTGATGAGATTTCTTGCATTATTGTTTCTACAGCAAGATTCTGTTTAAGATTTTTTGGACATCTTTACCCTTTCCTCTCTATTCCCAAGCCTGACAGCATGTAAGAATCCTGCCCTTACAGCAGAGTGTCTTTGCTCTGTAGACACTGACTGCGATAACAAGCTATCAAAACAGCTGTTTGGCCTTCCTTGAGTATTTTAACACTGGAAACATTTCAGATACTCCCTTCATCTGCAGTTCTTGAAACTACGATGAACTGCAGCTGCATCCTAAAGCTTTTCATTGGCCCAAGCTAGTGAAATAGCCGCTTTCAGAGAACAGACTTCTTCCTTCTTTCCCCCTGTCAAATTCAAGTAATACCTCATTTGTCTTATTCAACATGTTTGGGTTTAGACCATGCAAATACACCTGGGAGAGATAAGAGGAACACCAGTGAGGTTGTATTCTGAATGGTCTGCACATAAATGTAATACCTTTGCCGACATGCCCTTTAGTTAAGCTTACTAAAAATAAGAGGTCAAATCATACACAGTGCTGTACACTCACAACCTTTTAAATAACAGTAGCCCTTTGCCCAAATTTTCTTCCATCTTCCCTGCATTAAGATGCATATTATTGGCTCTTTAGGGCATCATATCATTAAAATGGTAAAAAAATGCAATTTAAGGTATGTTTTGAGAAAGAAAACATAAGCCCTGAATGCCAGGGAAACAATACAATGAACATTCAAAAAGAATCATGAAAGAAGCTGGGTAGTCTGAGGTATGATCTTGATTTGGGTGCCTCATGAAAGTGTGATGGAAACAGCAAATAGCCCTTTTCAATTTGTTCAGCAGCTTGGGGGAGAAGAAGAGGAAGGGAATAAGCTTTTTCAGTACATCTCTGGGGAAAATAAATATCTCAACTTAAAACAGGTTATATAGAAGGAAAGGAGATGACACAATAGTCCCTGTAGTAACAGTTTTTAACTTCTCCATAGCTCATGAGTTATTTTTAAAGGTGAGCTCTATATGAGAACATATCTAGTAACAGAGATCACATTTTATTAGTTCTCTGTGCTTTTTCCAGTTTAGCCCACTATTATATAGGATTTTTGTAAAATAAGCATTTTAGAGTTTCTGATTTTAATTAATTATTCACATTAACACTTCTTACCCCAGTGACAGCCAAACATGGATGTGCTACTTTAGTCTAAATATTAAAACATGGTTTAATCCTGTTAGTGCAGAAATTCCACACAGGCCAAAACCAGTTGGTTTTTTTTTTTTTTTTTGGTTTTTTGTTTTTCCTTTGGGGGGGGGGATGGGAATGTTTAGCAGGGAGGAACAGTGTTACCGTGAGGCCTGAAAAGCTGAAAATATGTATCAAATGCCTACCTGGCAACATTCTATTATTCAATTTTTGGTATAATACAAGCTACTTCAACCCAGCTCTTCTGTTATCCACACCCCTGACATGTTCATACATTTCATCTTAATTTCCCTGAAGCTGAAAGTAAAAATTAAACTTGGTCCATCTTCTGAAATGGCCAGAACAGTCCACAACTTCAGCAACGAACACATAATAAAATCCAGTTATCAGCAGGAACCTATAGCTGTTCTCCTTTGTCCTGATAATAGTTCGGGTGAGGACAGCTTAGTAATGGATCCACTGTTATCATCAGTCACCTGAATAATTTTGCAATGTTGAATGGAAGACACTTTTCCCCTCCAGAATCAGCCATTAAAAATGAAACTGCTCAGGAACTCAAAGATTCTACTGGAGTTTAGATATGGGATTGGGTTAACTGCAAATTCAGAAGCTGGGTTGTTTTACTGAATTTGAAGCTTTTGGCTTTTGAGTAAGTCCAAGTAGTACTTAGTGCTCTTAAAACAAAAGGAGGAAAAACCTGCTTAAAACTTTCCTGGAACATATTTGAAATGATCCAACTCTGCAAGACGGGACAAGGGAGAAGGTTAGTGTTTATCAAAATAAACACTGGAGCTATCAAACAGCTCCATTTCAGGCTGGGGACAGTCCCTACACATGAACATGTGCTCAGCACTATCTTACCCAACTGCTCCTGGGACACAGAGGCACAGGATGGATTCCCAGCTTTCTCCACATGGCACCCTACAAAGAACTATGTCACATCTTTGGTTTGGCTTGAGACACAAAACAAAAAACCAGCATTTCAGAGTCTAAGGAACAGACTATCATGCCTGTAATTATCTACACAAGGAGATAATTCACCTTCTATGGTGCAAGAATATAACAAGGTGCAAGAATATAACAACTTTGCCTGGAGTCTGGAATGCCTCCCGTGCCAACACTGAGCAAGGAAGCAGAATAAAAATAGACAAGAGGTATTCTTGATTTATGACTGGCACATCTAGAATTCAATCATTTTATCTTGTCTAGTGACTTGCTAAGTTAGGTAGGATCTGGTTTTTATTCTTTCAGAGAGTTAAAGTACTCTAAATAAAAGCACCAGCAATTAAGTATTTTCACTTTTAGCGTGTCCTTTTTATTCAGATTGAGGTGATGCATGAAGCAAGTCAAGGAGGATCTAGCAGAGTCCTGGTGACCAGTGAAAGTGATGAGAACTTGTCAACAAGGAGAAGGTAAGACTGCACACATGAACCAGTATATTTTTCTTCTTCTTAGAATGCAAATTATTGCATTTATAGTACATTCTCTATGGCTTCTTTGAAGCTCACCAAGATTAATACATAATTATCTGTAATGAAGTCACTGAAATGCTTACAGGCATCCATTTATACCCAGTCTATCAGATGGAAAAGCAAGATTTATCTTTTGTTTGGATTGGGGGTTTTTTTCCATTTCTTTTCCTTAGAAACATTAATTACAAGATGTGAGAAAATAAGTTATTAGAATAAGCCTTGCGTGTTCAAAAAAAGCAGTATTAAAGACCATCTCAGTGTTCAGAATGTTCATATTTGACTATATGCCTCTGAGAAGCTTCTTGGTTTTTTAAATGCATGCTAGAGTTTGTGCCGCCTTGAGAAAAAGATTATTAATGATATATTCTAAATCACCAATATTTAATTCACTTAATTCAACAAAAAGTACCACGTAAACAGCTTAATTTAGCTGAACTGCAGTTTCTAGGCCAAAGGGAGCAATTAAAAAAAAAACCAACCCACACCAAAAAACCCACAACAAAACCCACCCTGCAAGAAGCCAAATGCCACAATCCCCACTGACTTCATTTGCTTTCTTCTCTTCTTCACTATGACTTAGATAATTCATAATTACGTTATGCCCCTGTCTCACACAGGTATACACTGAACTTACCTGATGCAAAAGACTCTATTTGTAAAACCCTTAGGTTGATATATTATGCCAGACAAATTGGAGAGACATACAAATCATCATTATCTGAATTTAATTATACCCTAAGAAAATACCATGTCTGGTCCCCAAACCACCAACTAGTTTTCAAAAGGTGCAAAGTATGACCTGAAATCTTGTGTAGATAAATACACATCTCCAGAGGAAAAACTGCCTAAAGAGAACATACAAATAACAACAGGTTAAGCTTCTAATATCTAGCAGTTCTATACAACTTCAGACCTAGAAGCTTGGTAAGCAAATTTGTGAGCTGTCTCTTCCCTGGGGAACAGCGATTTTGCCTTTTGTTGAGGACAGGTTTGGTGCAAGAGAGAACAGAAAGGAAGGTGGGGGCAGGGGGCAGTTTGAAATCCTCTCAAGAAGGAACTCAGGGTAACACTTAAAAGCATCACAGCTGATCCTGTCAGTTACAAAGAAAGCAACAAGAGATATTTACCTCTGCTGTACTCTTTAGGGTTTTTTTAAAAGAAATAAGTCTGTTTATTCAAAACAAATTTTACAAAACAATTGTCTTTCTGTGGTACAGAGCAAAGTTTAAGAATAAATACTGAATACTTTGTATAAAAATTAGTAATATCAAAGGGAAACTGATGCAAACCAAACAAATTGGTAAAAAAAAATTTAGCATTAAATATGCTGTGCAACAATGTCAAACTCTTAATGGGGAGTGACCATTCAGGCTGATACAGTTTTATTTGTTAAAGTAAAACCTGACAGCCCTGCATTGGAGCACCAAGACTATTGTTAAAAAAGGTTCCAGATGGAAGTGTACAAATCTTGTTTTTAGAACCAGAAAATAAGAAGTTTTCTAGTGTCTCCTTTTTTTGAAAGGAGTGCCTTCATGCTTTTTATTCAACAAGCAACTTCTTTTCACTGCAGCAAAAAAAAAAATGCATACTACAAACATCAAGACCCTTTAAGATTAAGAAACAATCCAAACAAAACTCAAACCAACTGTAAAACATAGTATTTCAATGGTCAAAAGTGACTTTCAGATGATGGCAAACTACATTTAAGCAGCATTTTAGATGTTAGCTAGTTTAGGCTACTTAGAGCTTACTTTTCTTTTGCTTGTATGAGTGAAAACAAATCCCAACACATAGTTATGCTGCAAAAACTGTAGTCTTACTAGTCCATTTTGGTTGCATACTGCATATGAAGACCCTCTTTCCCTACAGTGAACAGGGTGGCTTTTTCTAGCAGTGCAGTTTTGCTGTGCAGCTTTGTTGATTTAAATGGCTCAAAACAAGTCAGAAATCTGATGAAGCAGCTTTCCTTCAGTACAGAATAATACTTTCTCTATATGTGCATTTATCTTCTCTGTAAGCAACAGGTTATACAGATCTAGGGTTATCTTGTGATTCTTTTCTTTTAAAAAATACACATTCTCAGTACTATAATCAACATTTAGGCAAGAACAGGAACTGGATTTGGTTTTTTCTAAAGTATAGCTGTTATATTCTTCAGTCATTTTGACACTGATAAATGATTTATTTGTAGGCTCTTTATATGCCAAACATTTGGAACCACTTAGGATTCTTATTATCTTCCTTCTGGAAAATCAATTATAGAAAGTTACGTATTTTGTGTAGCTACCTATCATCCATGTGAACAGCTCAGAGAACAGCCAGCAAGCTCACTCCTGGATTCTGTCTAACTAAGAGACACCATTATCCATTCCAACCATAAAACCCGCAGCACAGCTTCAAGAGCAGTAGCAGTTAGTTAAACCGAGTTTACTACTCACAGCTTAAAACTAGCCAGTCCTGTACAGCTACCACAGGTTTTGCAATTAGCAACTAAGATATCTGTCCTGAGAGTCTGTGGAAGCACCATTAGTGAGCTGTACAAGAAAGAACTGCAGACACCCTACAGCTCTGGTTGTCTGCAGTGTCTCTGTGGCACCACAGTAAAGCTCGTAAGGGCTGGAGTTTGCACATCACTTAGTTGTGGTTTGATTTCCAACACACAGGTGTTTTGTTCCTCTGCAGGTGATATTAACATGGAAATATACTCAAGGTACAGGGTTTTGTGGACGCAAACAACCCTGAAATTTTAAAGACATTTTTGAGGAAAAATATTTTAGCTGTTTTGGTTTGCGTACTGGGTTTCTGTGAATCACCATCTCCCTATCCCTTCAATGCAAAGTCAAAGTTTGTGCAGAAAATATCCTCCCTCTTTGTTAGTACCTGCTTACAAATTTTGCTTTTTAAGGCCTTTAAAAGCTTCACATTAGCTCTAAGTAACATTCTTGGTGACTTTTGCTTGCTTTTAGCCTTTAGGACCATGAATATTGGAAAACAGAAGCATTCTTAAAAGAAAACTCATTTAGCTTATTTGCTTATTAAAGATTGGACTGTTTAAATACAGAGTCAGTTTTCAGAAGGCAGAGAAATATTAGCCAAACCACTTACATGACTAGTATTTGAATTTTATCGCTTCAAGTTCTAAAGGGAGCTCCTTTTTCACTTAAAACCACCGAGTCAGAGGGCATTCAAACACTGTTTCCCTGTTTCAAAGATTTAGGAAACTTTGAGAAAACAATTGTAGCAGGTCTTCACTTCTAGCACTCACTGTTTGTCAACTGTGCAGGTCCAGGCTGACTTTTGATGAAGCACTGAGAAATGGTGAATATTTGTAATGAGTTTACACTGCCTTAAACTCCTGCAATGCTCTCATTCATTAAGTCAGAAGTTCCACTTTCCTCATGTTTTGAAAGGTCTATTTCATTTTGATAACAGATTTTTGTTTTGCCACATGCCTTAGTTCACATATCTTAAAAAAAAAAAAACCACCCTCAAGACTTACTTACAAGTTCAAAGTAACAAACGTTTTCAACAAGCATTTCAAAGTCTAGAAATCTATTATAGTTCATTTATAATCCAGACTTGCATCCCTTGAAGAGTGTAAAAAAACAGGCTACAATGTAAAAAGTTGCAGTACAACAAGAGAGCTATTCCAATAAGCTTCTGAACAAAATCTGGAACCATCTTCTTCCTCTCCCCCTGCCCACCCCAAATATTCACATGTAAATTTTACCTCTTTCCAAGTTTACATATATTTTGAATAAACACCTAAAACGTTGTTGCTCTGTTTTGGCTCAGTGGATCTTCCGTGCAGATATTCAAGTATTAAGAAAATGCAGCTGAACAAGGATATGTGTCCTCATAGTACAGTTTACAGAGAAGCACAATATTGACTAGTCTGCAGTATATTCTACCCCAAATCCCTGAAGAAATCTTTTTAACTTTGGGATCTGTAGCCTGCTTCCAGAGCTGGCGAAGATCATCTACGTGTCCGTGAGATGTCATCATCTTGTTATAAATGCAGGGATGATATGGAGCCTTTCCTTCCCCAGAAAAAAATACATGATATTGTGGTACAATTCCCATTTTATTGGCACAGAGACCCATGAAAACATCATCTATATAAAGACTTGTATTGAGAGTCAGTGAAGCCTCATAGACTTTAGCTGCTACATCACTGGATATTACATATGCAGCTCCTGCTGTGTAGTCAGGGTAAGAGGGCCACTGGTACATTTCATATGGAACATAGTATTTGCTACTCTTGTCTCTTACGGGAGGGGATCCACGATGGACACGACCAATCCAGAGATCTTGAACACCCATTTGTGTTAGACTTTGGAGATAAGCAACAAGATTTGGCATATGGATAAATATATCATCATCCGCAGACATAATGAACCTGGCGTGAGGACAGTAGGCATTCACCCAGCTAAACTGCAAAAGCAATTTTAGAGTAAGATTGTGAAAAGTATCCAAGAAGTCTTGCTGAATCAAATCATGGTATTTCTGGTCTTCGAGCTCAAGTTCCCTTTGCCTCCATATTTTCTGCAGATGGTCTGCTGGTCGTCCTAAAGCAAAAAGTGTTTTAATGTTGGCATTAAGTTGAGAACGAACATACTTCTCATTACCCCAAGTTTGTCTGATTGCATCCCTCCGATGACGGTTTTCAGGAGAAGTCTTCACAAACAATAGGAGAAGGACATCCTGCTGCTGACATTTCTCTCTGTGGTTGATCAAGTATTGGTAGCTCGATACCCTGTCCAGGTTATCCCTGCTGATAGACAGGCTGTCATTCACAAAATGATAGCTATTTATGAGGTATCTGTATGAGTAAGACTTCATATGGCTCACAATGTGATTATCAAATGGTCCCCAAAAAATCATGAGACACAGTATGAAACAAGTGGCAAATATCTGCAAAAAATGGCATTTTCTGACTCTTCTGGGACTAATAAACATTCTGATGCAGTTTTTATAATCCTTATTCTTGTTGAGGATCAGTGTTTTTCAAGTGCCTGTGTTTTTGTTTAAGAGCAGTGTCACCCCTTCAAGATAAGTGTCCCTTGTAAGGCATGATGTCTTTCACTCAGTATCCTTGTGAAGCCAGCTTTGTTCACAGACTTCATAAGTCATCTTTCTCAAAAAACGTTTTTCTTTGATTGAAAGAACACAGGCAGTTTTGAAAGATGAGACTTGCAGATGAGTATTTTCCCTTTGGGGCATCTTGGAACAAACACTGCGGTTCTAAGTGGATCTTGTCATATGTTTTCCTCCTTCATGAACACCTGCCAATTCTAAGTGGGGGAGAGGAGAAAGATTTTAGTGAACTGTTATTTACACATTTGTGTTTAGGTTTGGTCATGGAAATTATTGACTACTCAGACACTCCCCATCACCACCCACACACAAACACACTCCCTCCCACCCCCCAAAATAAAAAAGTAACCCAACTGGCAGCAAGTCAGAGGTGATCAGTGGCCCAGAGCAAGCTTGTGGAGGCCAGGGAAGGAGAAACCTGACACAGAAGCCTCTTTCTTAGAAATGCCCACCGCTGCTAACCACGGATGGCATTTTCTTTAAACTCTAAGCTCGAAGAGAGACGTAGCCTGCAAACGTCCCGGGTTACAAATTGTCTTCGGGCGGTCGGTCTGCCAAAGACACAGCCCAGGCAGAGCCCCGAGCCGGCTCCCGGGGCAGGGAGCGCCGGGCGAGCGCTCCGGCCGGAGCCCCGGCAGCCCCCGGTGTCCCTCACCGCCGCCTCCCGCCCCCTCCTCCGCCGTGCCGTCCCCTTGCCCGCGGAGCTCCATCCCCCTCGGCCGGATCCAGCACCTTCCCCCGCGGAGCCCCAGCTCGGCCCCGCTCCGGGGCAGCCGCCGTTGGGATCAACGGCTGCGGGGCTCGAGGGGCGCCACGAGCTCCGCCGGCCCCGCACCGGCTCGGACCGACCCGACCCACGCGGCTGGGCACCCAGCTCCGGGTAAGGGCCGGGCTGGCTGCACCCCTGTCACAGGTACAGCTCTCGGCACAACACAGCTCACACCTCAGGGCTACTGGCTCTGCTAGCAACTAGGGTTTAGTGAAGAAGCCAAAGCACAAAAAGCCACCTGAGTCCAGCCTTCTCACCCCGCAGTTTAAAATTCAGTTCTTGTAGCCAGAGTTGTCTCTTCTGTGTAATAGACAAGAACAGACTGAAGTTGCAACCACTCGTTCATGCCATTAAAAAAAAACGAAAATAAAGAGCTTTGTCAAGCAAGATACGTGGGACTAGCACCGTAAGGAATGACACCCCACAAAAGCTAAGCACTTGCTGCATAGAAATAACTCCTGAAGCAAGAGAACACAAGCTATCATTTTAAAGCTAGAAGTTCTGTGCAACACAAATGTTTTGAGAATGTTTTACTCATCTGAAGTCTTGCAACTAGATAAGGACGAGAACACCACACAGTATAGAAATAAGAAAACTTGGAGCAATTTTGTGGTGCTCCAGGAAGGGAACTGGCTGCTCAAAGTGGGAACCGTGCATTGGTGTACCCGAGGATTGCAGACTGTAATGCATAACAGAAAAGCTGTATGGGCAGTTTGGTGAATAAAAGTCAGTCAGCACTTTTTATAGTATCAGTTTAAACCCTTTTTATTTTGGAAACATGAAGTTAAACAATGCACCTCAGAGTTATAAACTCAGCAACTTTACAATAGAACACTATTGTAAAGCTTACTCTTGTTTCAGAGATGCAGACAAGCTGGAGTGTTACAGAAATCCAGACGTTTGGTAGTGTCTTTTGGGGGAGTTGGTCTGAAGATACCAGGTAATCAGGTTGCCCACCACCATCATGATAAGCTTAAAAGCAGAGGACTGAAAGTAATCTATTTAACCACCTGAAGCAAAGTTTACCCTGGTAAACAGGGGCATCCTCATCACCAAATACAACTGCTTGAGATTACACTTGGATAAGAAGTTTTGGCAACAGTCTGCTATTGTCCATGTCATACCGTAAAAGGAGACAGCAATCAACACCACATATACAAAGGACAAGGTCACTGAAACCTAGCAGTGAAACTAATCTACAGGACAGTTATCCCCACTAGGGAAAAATAAAAGTCCTCAAAAAAAAAAAAATAAAACATCAACAACACCCAAACCAAACCCACAAACCAACCAAAAAATCCACCACAAACCAGAAACGTCATCATGGAAACAACTTTAGATATGGAGCAGATATCAAGGGACAAGGGAGATGCATAGACTCAATTTTCTGCTACCTAGAACCCCCCTTCCTGAAGTCAGGGATGCTGGAATGAGAGCTTAAGCTTCTCCTTGCAGAAAAAACAAGCCATTAAATTAACTGAGTAAGGGCTAGAACAGTCTGGTCTGTCATTTCCTTGATCTAGTTCAGGGGAATTAAATCAACCATTAGTAGACAGAAATTGTTCAGAATCCTCCTCAGAAATATACCTCTTAGGTAAAACTTTAAAATGTGACTACAGATGAACAATACTGGTGAAATTTACAGAGGCCTATACCCTCTTGCCCATCTCTCCAAAAAAAGTCTGGAGACTTGCACTGAAGGTACTAATGCACAGGTAGAGTCTCTTCGACTCTGAACTTTTTATAGCCCCATTTACAAAGCCCATCCTTTGGGCTTAGTCATGTTCTCCTTTCCTTAACAGGACGTTAAGGAAAGCAGGTTGAGTCACCACAGGAGTTATTTGCTGCCATGTGAATCTCATAATTCTGAGAAAAGAAAACAGTGCAACACATCAGCGTGTGTTCTCCCCAGCAAGAGGAAACACCATGGAACAGAGATAAAACCATGCTTGACAGTCATTTTTCTGACCGTAATTAAGGTGCTTTGCCTTTTGATGTGCATTCTCTTACTCGTGGCTTGAAAGCTGTTAGATTCACTCTGAGACTGGACAGAGACTGTGAGAACCAAGCACCAAGTTCTGCAACTGCCTTCCTTTGCAGTAGATTTCAGATTTGTAACTGCACGTGGTCTTCCCCCTGTTGCAAGTACTGGAAGCTTTTGTCCTGTAGCAATCCTGTCTTTCCTAAAGGAGCTTTAACTTTTCAGTATTACCACAAGCATGAATCATTGCATGTAGCAACTGTTCTACTCTGTATTTTGCATTCAGAATATATTCTGGTATGAAAGTGGAGCTACCATGGGTTGTCTTGCAAACTCAATAGTTCGTAGAGTGACCACTATGGAAAAGCAGATCCTTAGGGAGCTACTTTAAATATCCACAGAAGTCAACATTTGAAAGAAAAAAAAAAAGTCAGTATGAAGTTTATTTCAGGATAGAACAGTTTTGGGAAGTCTGCTTAGGAGTGGCAGACAAGAGAGATCCTAAAGAAACACAAAGGCACCCCAGACATGAAACACCAGTGACACAGACCCTTGCAGGAAGAACCCTGAAGAAACAACATTCACACTTGAACATGGTGGTTTTTCCCAACTACCACTACCCTGATAAAAACCTAAACCCAAGAGAGACCAACTAAGACTGCCCAGAGAGAACATCTCATTTTCTAACAGCTACAAATTTTGTCACGTGGTACCAGACACAGGGCTGGGCTTCAATACACCACATCACAGAATCACAGAATCAGATGCGTTGGAAAGGACCTCTGAGATCATCAAGTCCAACTCTTGATCCACTACCACCACAGTTACTAGACTATGGCACTAAATGCCACATCCAGTCTCTTCTTAAATACCTCCAGGG
>JAWWES010000011.1:7973908-8041153 GCA_035583135.1 Lophotriccus pileatus | reverse complement strand
GCTGAGTACAGGGGAAGGATCACTTCCCTGCTCCTGCGGGCCACACTGTTCCTGATACAGGCCAGGATGCCACTGGCCTTCTTGGCCACCTGGGCACTCTGCTGGCTCATGTTCAGTCTGCTGTCAATCCAAACTCCAAGGTCCCTTCCTGCCTGGCTGCTCTCCAGCCACTCTGTCCCCAGCCTGTAGCGCTGCAGGGGGTTGTTGTGGCCAAAGTGCAGGTCCCAGCACTTGGCCTTGTTGAACCTCATCCCGTTGGAATCACGAGTGTTTTAGGACAAAGATCATAATGTATAGTTATTTTTCAGTCTTTCAGCCTGGGACAGAAGATAAGTTTAGATTACAAGTGGCTTTGCCAGACAACAGGATATACCACAAAGCACTGTCTTAAATAGAAACATTTTTTACCATTTGTAGCAACTGTCCCTTTAACATCAACAGCTGTTAGATAAATTTCAGAAGACCTACAAGAAAGATTGTAGACCGGAAACATTATCTAGTTTCAAACAGAAGTCATCCAAAGAGCTGCTGTGCCAAAGAGCCAGTTGAAGGGTGCCGTTCTATACAATGGTTGAGTTCAATCAAAAGGCACTGCTGCCAGGGGGGGACACAGCCTCACACTCACTCCTCCCCCAGTCCTCACCACACCAACCTGAGACAGCTCTGGAGTTTATATAGTTGCTCAACAAGCCAAATTCACCTTCTCCCAACCTCTTGCCCTCAAAAGGCAACCTGCTGAAACCCTGAAGAAGTATCAGAAAGTGGCTAATTGAGGTCAAGCTGTGCCTAACCTAAGCGCACAACAGGATTCAAGAGTTTTCTTTGTAGAACCAGATGTAACACACATTGTTTCCAAAGCTTTCGGTCTTTTCAAATCTAAGGCTACTGGCCAGGTTCTGTGGCTACAGAAAACTTGAAGCCCTAGGACAGGCTTTTGCTCTAAAGTCAGGACAGTCCTGTCACATGAGCTACTCCATCTGAGCTTTGACAGTGGAGTGTTAGAAGGCACATGGTAGAGGTGCTCCATCCTCCTTCAGGTGGACTCCATCCTGCGTGCTCCACCCTGACATCAGATGTCACAGGGACATCAATTCTACAGCGCTAAAGGAATGTGCCCAGCCACAGAGGTGACCAAAGCAGACATGCTGCAGTTAAATCTCCAAGGGCCAAGATTAGCATTTCCTGGATGTAAATTTAGACAGATTTGTTGAGCTGTGTAAGGATGAGACAATCCTGAAAAGAGTGAGATTTTCTTGAAGCTTTCAAAATCTGTTCAGAAAGAGGCTACAGGTTTCAAAGAACATGTGTTTTGGTATGTTTTAGAGTTTTGTCTGTTAAGTAGAATTTAAAACTTTTCTTCTCCCATGATTGGAGCAATTTAAACAGTTATAATTCCTGTGAAATTGAACTCTTCCATCTCCAGCATTACTGATTTATGTATTGCTTACACCCAAACACCAAAGGAAATCTAGTCAAGTTTGCACATCAAATAAACCATCAAAGACAAAGTTATCAAGATTTTCCATTCCAACTGTTAAGAAAGTATCTAAGTTAATGGGAGCAAAGCCTGAATGGAGTTTGCTGCTTACAACTTTAGCTTATGTAACCCAGGTTCCTCTGATCATTTTAACTTTGCTGAGATGTCTTCACAAATTTCTTTCATCTCTACCCTAGCCTATGTCCTCCTTCTTCACTTCCCAATATTTGAAAAACTTCCTACATATCTTAAGAAGTTGCTTTGAAACTAATCTTCAGCTTCTCCTTTTATATGAGCTCTGTCACAGGAGAAAACAGAACATACACACTGAGCAAGTTACACCCTGACACTTCTAGGACTTCCTGTCATAGTGACAGGAGGTCACTTTTAGGAAAAAAGATGCAGTAAGGTATTTAGCTAAGTCTGTCTTCCTACACAGTTTGCAAGCACCAAGATTAAAAGAAAACACAAACAACTTGCAAAGAAAATAATTTCAAGCAATGTCAAAACTTCTACTATTACACTTTGTTCTGTTCTGTACAAACTGTTGAGAAATGGAAGCCAAGTTCTGTAGGAAAACATGGTCACAATGGCAATGGGATTAGCAAAAAGAATGTGCTACAAAGACCTATGAAAAATTTACAGTCAGGTGATGGATGTTGCATCAACAACAAACATAATGCAGGGATGACTGACAGTAGCTTTTCAGCCTTTTGTCAAGAACGTATAACCCACCTTCTGCAATCTCCTGGGCAGGCTTTGCCTGCAAGCTCTTTAGTTTGCCTGAAACTTCTACTCAGGCTATGGTTTCCTAAGATGGGAAATCAGCATTCTTAGATGCTCTTTGTGCATGCATTGAGAACTTCTCAGACTGAACTGACACGTGATTTTCTATGAAAGTGAACATCCAACACTTTCCAAAACATGAACTCTTTAAATGATTCTGAAGTTGCTCAGTCAAGAGCAATCTCCTTATAAAAAAAAAAAAAAGGGCATTCAATATCCAGGGGAGTTTAGTATCACAAATAGCTACAACAGCACCCAGAAAAATGAGCCATTGAATGCTGTGCCCACTTGCTGGTTCTCACTGACGTGTAAAACTTGCAAGTGCTGAGTAATCTCTGAAGTGTTGGTTGGCAGAGAAATCAAAAGAATGGCAGCTTTAGATGACTAAAGCAGTTCAACTCCTTCAGGGCTGGAAGCAGAAACAGGTTGTAAATGCTTAGCACTGCCAGGAGGCAGCTAACTGCCAGTAGAGATTTAGTTTCTACAGAGCTTTTGCACTTATTGTAACTCTTGGGTAGAAAGGAAGAGAGTGATTTCTTCAATTTCCCTTAAAATGAGCTGCAAGCTTCCCAGCTGCTACAAGCCAAACTAAATTGAGACATCTGCCAGAAGGGACGTCTTCTTAAGTAGCTTTCATGAAGATCAGTTGCCCAAAACAGCCACTGTGGAGACAGTAGGAGAGGAGCAGGATCACATCTTTCAAACACCAGTCTAGATTTAGACTGCAATTCTCAGTTGTTTTAACCTGCTATATCCACTGCAGACTCTTCTCTGTACAAGCTAGAAGGAAGGATGGTGTGTTCCAGAATGAAAGTCTCCAAAACATGAGTCATTTAGTTCAAGTGATTTTGCATAAAACACACAAGCACCAACATGAAATTCTCTGCTTTAGGTGCAGTAGATTGAGTGAAAAGAGCCCGAACTTTGTACTGACAGTAAGAATAATATTCTGAAGTTTCGGTCTCGCAGTGACATGATTGAGGCCACATGCCCTCATTTTCTCAGAAAAGGATCAAAGTTAAGCACTTAACTTCCACACAGACAAGTCAGAGCTCTTAAGACACAGCTAAAAAGGCTGTAATGTCACCTATTTTACAACCCACTGCATCTGTTTTGGCAGCAATGAGCTCTAATGCTACACTGAGCAGCAGTCTGCATTTATGTAAATTCACTTCTACAGTGCCAGTATTTAAAGATGGGCCAGACTGGCACACATTCCTTTCTACTCCCATGTACTAAGGCACAAATAGGCAGCAAAGGGGCAGAGCACATTAACTGCAGTTGTTAATGTTACCCTGTCAGGTAAAGCCTCTGCCAAGTCATCTCCCTCCCCCTTTTATAGTAGATCATTTCTGTTCATTTTTGGAATCTTATCTGGAAGCTCCTGTACAAGTGCTGTAATGAATCTTCTAGTGACTATATTTCACTTAATATTATCAACAAACCTTGCCTGCAAAAGTGGACAAAAAAGAAGAGGCATTACAAAGGGCTCGCTTGCCACTGCTTTCTATCCCACATTACTGTATCTATCTCTTTAAAATAAGTGTATTTCAGACAACCTTGCAATAAGGACATCCCATTACACACGGCAAGCTTTGAACTGAACACTGAAGAAAACTGTTTTCCCCATACTAGAATAAGCAACTGCGAAATATCAAGTAGTTAAGGATACAGTGCAAAGCTCAGCACTGGAAGACAAGAAAATGCAAATTCCCTAGTTACACATTAATACTGAATCCCTGTTTCAGAGCATGTTCTAGCTGAAGAGCTGTAACATCATGGCCCTACCTAATCAGTAATTCTTTCTGCTGCCTGTTTTAAGTAAGCCCATTCAAATATTTATTTCCAACTAGATCTAGAGATGTTATTTCCTGCCTATTTCCCCCTCAAACCTAAGGTGATTTCTGTTCCAATCTGCAGGCCATACCTGAAGATCAAGCTGAACAACTATCTGAAGCAGACTTTTTCCATGCTAACTGCCAAACTAAAAGAGGAAGTCAAATTTCAGACTGACACAACTAATTGTAAGACTAGTTCAAGCTGCCTTTCCATGGGGCCTGACTTAGAAACATTTCTTTTGCCTAGTAAGAATACTTTAAAAACATGCACTGAGTTAGAAAGTGGATGAAGGACACATGTAAACAGAAGATTAACACCATTGTACCTCATCTACTCCCCAGTCTACCCATCTTCTCTGACAATACTCCAGCCTCTAACCCCAGTTCAGCATCAAACTCCAAATGGATGTCCCATATTGCAGTCAGTCTGCAGAAAAAATTTGGGTGTTACATGAGTAACTACCATGTGGTCAATAAGGCAGGAACACAAACAAATAAGCATTTGTAGGTTCAATTTGTAGATTAGGATACAGGGTGTTTTTGTGCCAAAGGATTATGTTTTTTTTCCTTTTAGTTTGAATATACAATAAAACATGTTGGAATTATAAAAGTCAAAATACAGGTTAACTCACAGGGTACAGGAACTGGTGGGGGGTTTTTAAGTGTTCTATGAGACTAGTTTTCTCCTTTCCAGATATAAGTTATCACAGATCAGATATAGGTGAACTTTTGAGTCCACACAGGAGAATATCATCCCATCTAGACTTCCCAGTTCAGTTCAGCTGCATAAACTTGCCTGTCTCTCTATAACATGGCTTGTTAACCTTAGCCAAGAATCATCTAGACACCATTTATGCCCTAGACAGAGCTGAGTGTGACAGAAGTCTTGGATCACCCTTCTCTGCATCAAATCTTTTCCTCCAGGAGTTTGTTCCCAAACCTACAGGTAGCACCCTGAGAGACAAAAACAACATACACAAGAATTTGAGGAAGCTGGGCTGCAGCTAGTTCTGGTTCCCATCCCATCAATCAGAACCATCACCACTTTAGCTAAAAACTCAGATCTCATCTTGACGACTCAGGTCACACAGTCAGGAACACAGCCTGGTTTTCAGTTCTTTACACACTTTGTAGAAATCAAGGAGGAAACCACGTCCCAGTCCTATGCATAGGGATACCAGACAGTAAACACTAATGTTCTCTGTTGCTGGGGAAGTATTCAGGTCTTCAGTTTCAAGGCCATGCTTTCCTCACCACATGTACAGACCCAGCAAGCACAAGGTCTAATGCTACACTGAATCCACCACGCACAGAGCTGTACCTCAAGCAAAGTGCACACTTACACAAAGGTCTCCTAGTAATTTAAGACAGTCCTCTTAAAGGAACTGTAGGATCAGCCTAGAAAAGAAGCTGCTCTGCAGAGAAAAACAATACTGCTATCAATATCTAAGGAAGCATGTGTATGTATAGTTAATTTTAAAAGATGAGCTTTCTGATGAGTGAACAGTGAGGAACTCTTTAAGATGACCCCTAATGGCTCATCCCCTCCCACAAATGTAGTGGACCTGTGATTAGCACAGCACTTCAAAGGCCTCCTCTTGAGGTCACCAAGAGCAAATATTGCTTAAGCCACTTCATCTTTCCATACAGCCACAGATGTGCAGGTACTGGGGAACTGACAGTCACTGCACACTGTTCCCTCGGCCCTGAACAGAATCAGGTCTTATTCATTCTCATACCCTCCTGTTCTCTGCTGTGCAGAGCTGCCAGTAACTCTTAAGCTAAAAAAGAGAAATGCTGTATTCTGCTCAAGGCTGGGGGGAGAGAGGAGCTGTTAAATGACCCTGTCTGCTTCATGGATAACCCCATCCAGTTGTCTTCTCTTATTAATAGGAAACGCATCTATTCAAATCAAGCAAGCAGCCCATCTGACCACACACTCACTTCTTGCTTAACATTTGTATTTCGGGTATTTTCTTAAGAGATTAATTACCATTTGGGGTGGTTCAGCAATAATTTGCTAAAACTGTTTCAACACATACAAATTCTGCATAAACATGAAGCCTGTATATACAACATATACACACACACGTTTTCTATAAAAGCATGAAGTACTAGTCATTCAAGATATACCAACAGAAGCTAAAGAACTGAAATTTTTTAATGCCTTTAAATTAAAGTTACATAAATGGCACCTTCAATTCAATTAAAGAGTCACCCTAACTTTAGGCAAATCATTATCTAGAAATAGCAACACAGACTCCATTTCTCCTAACTTCCAGCCTGCAATTCTGAAAGCATTCGCACAACCTTCACTGGCATAAGAAACCCCAAATAGTGTTACTTTTTAAATTGAATAAACATTTTGTTAAGAGGAACAGGTATTTTGAGTAATCAAACTCCTGATCAAACAAGTACCATCCAAACCCGTAAGGTTCAGGCACTCCAGTGTCTGTTTGTATCAAAAGATATCACTCCTTGTGAAGTGACTGTCAGTCTGGGGAAAAGAAAAAACCAACCAACCAACCAAAAAACCCAGCAAAGTTTTGCCAAACCTACGTGTACCAGATGAACTGGCCAACAAAAAGGACCAGAGGGGATAATGTTTCACCACTGATTTAGCACTTCTGTGAGATGTGGATTCATATATCCAGCTATCCTTTTCCTTTAATTCAGTAGTGAAATGTTTAATTTCAATTATTTTATATTACTACATAAGTTTCAAGGCTCTGATGTAGTTTTTAAGACGGTCAAATTTTTCACATCAAAAGCTGACAGTTCATTGAAAATTTAAAAACAAATTCAATACCAAAGGCACATAAATACACATGGGGGGTCTCCATGTTTGCTTCAAGCCAGCCTGAAAGGCATAAACATCTCAGATTTTAGGATAATGTGGATCGAGAACCACCTCAGCAGATACAAAGGAGCTGCAGATTGCCTGGAATAATAGCGGTGCGAGGCTTTGTTTAAGCCTGTCTGCAAACCGGGTGGGATGAATTCCATTAATCCTCTCCTACTTCTGTGGGAACTAAGGAGAATTCTGGCCTTTTATGCAGCCTGTTCTGCAATGCAACAGGGCCAGGGATTGAACAGGAGACACTCGCCTGCCTTTTGTTGTTATGAAATCTGGGGAGCAGGAGCAGCGCAGGCTCAGGGCAGAAAAGCAAAGAAATGCACCAACACCCCCCCCACAACCCCGCACTTATGAGAAACACGACACAGAGAGCTGCGGCCACTGCAGAACAGCATCCTGCAATTCCAGCTCACCACGGCTCAAGTGCCCTCACTGAGAGCTGCTAACAAGCCACTGGCCATAACAAGCCACAGAACAGATGACTAAACAAAGAATTCCTCGGGCCTAGCTTCAACATTCAAATCAGATAAGAAAAGTCAAACAAAGGAGCTGCAAAACACTCCCAACATGTTTAATAAGCAGAGAGATTTCTCCAAGACTACAGTCCTTGTAAATTAAATGAAGGAACTTGTGTATTTGCATTTAACCAGAAGTACTTGTCTCTGCTTAGGTGAAATGGATAAGAGGTCACACTATTCAATAATATCAAAAGATAAAAAAAATAATATTTTTTATATCTAAAAATACATATCTATTGTACAGATGTGTGTATATATAAACACACTTCTTCGCAAGACTAATGTAGGGCCAAGAATGTAACTGAACTACTTTCAGCACTTGCATACACACAGCACCAGATTAAGAACTGCTGCAAGGACAGTTTAGTGAAACAGAGTTAAGTAGAAAATACAAATGGAATTCATCAAGAGATAGACCACAAAACACCCTGCTGTGGACTCCAGAAGGAAGCTACAAAGATGGGAGCAGAAGCTTGCAAGGCAAAACAGAAGGAAAAACAAAGACATCACTGAAGAAGCCTGATCATTCCAGAAGGCTGAGCTTTAACTACAGCGCACTACAAAGTCAGTATTTTTAACTACCACAGGGCTTCGCTCAAGTCTTGCTGACAAAGCAAGTCAGAACCTCAAAAAGAAATTAGTCATAAGAATGTCTAATGAATGACCTTTGCCACCCTTAGTATCTACTATAAGGGTTTCCTACTGGAAAATACAGCAAATAATATTTTGTTGGAACGTTAGGATGGTTACAAGGATGAGTTGTGAAAGTGAAAGCACTTTGTATGGTCTTAACAATAAACTACACTGATTACCCACTCCATTGTACAGTGCAAAGTTAAAGACTAATATTCCTTTATTTAACCAACTCAGGTATCAGGAAATCCATCCATCCTCTATCTGTTTCATACTCCATGGAAAAACACAACGACTGGGTACAGGGCTGCAGTGATGTATGATGAGTAGCAGTTTCCTGCCCTAAGACAAAGGTCAGTTTTGCCTGATAAGCCTCCTCAGGTCCTTGCAGAAGTGAAACTGAGAAAAACAAACATTGCAGGATGCAGTGGCAGAAGAAATGTGAGCAGACTTACTGGGCCAAGAGAATGTTTAATTTGAAGAAACTTTCTTCAGCTCTAAATGCAAAGGACAAGTTAAATCCCTTCCTTTGCTACCCATATCCCAAAGTACCTCCAACAATATGCTCTATGTTGACAAAAGAAGCTCTTTATTCCAAAGATGTCGCCTCACCTGAGTTGGTGAGGTTGAGCTGCTGCACCTGAAAGCTGTCAGTGTACCTTCAGAGCATGGCAACATTCCTGTGAGTTTTGAGTGACCAAACAGTTTTTATTCAAGTTGACAACTACATCCAGAAATCTGGAGATGGTACCAGTCAGTCAACCCTGACCTCATGAAACCGGTCTGCAGGAAATCAACTTCCTCTGCGCTACAAGGTAGAAACTCCCACAGCCCATGGTCTTGGCAATATGCAGATGTATGTCCCTCTTCATCAGTCCTTCCAACCAAGTTGCTTTCACTTACAACATTTCCTTTGTCTGTTCACAGGCTGTTTGGAGATCTGTTCATAGTTTGGGGATCTGGCACATTTTCTGAGTTATTTGGACATGTAGTAGCCACAACATCTCCAAGCCACAATTCTGTCTGAGTTGAAGATCAGCCTGTGCAGCCAGCCAAGCAATAAGTAAACCTCAGGGCTGGTACAGGTTCATTCTGAAAAGCTGTAAATTCCAAAGCGAAGGTGTTTCATCATCCTATTTCCATTCACTGTGGTGGTTTCCCCATTGACAACAGAATTTAAGCCAAGTGTCATCTTTCAAAGGTACTTCTGTAGCATTGCCCTTTTGTTGCTGCCAAGGGCAAATGTCCCATGAAGAAAGTTTATGAAAGAGCAGAACCTCTCTAGTGTCCATGACTATTATTTCAGCCTTTCAAGACTGAGGAGTGCACAGATCTCAGTTTAGGATCTGGACCACAATCTTCCAAATGTTGCAAAGATTCCAACTATACAATGTCTCCTCTATCAGTGGAAAATCCTCCTTTCATTTCCAGCCAACCTGACAGAGGTGGACCATGTTGCTTTCCACAGGAAAATTCTTACTGAGGTCTGCTAAATAATCAGATAGCCTCAGTCAAGATGCACATATCCTAGGAAGCTAAGGAAGGTATTTGACTAAATTCTGCAAGTGCCATATGGAAGGAAGAGCCAGTAGTGCAATGTTAATCCATGATGTTCTGGCTCCCTCCACTTCCTTCTGCCAGTTCCAAGGCTCAGCAGACCTACCACAGCAACAGCAAAACCACAGGGAGCTTTCCCAACAACAAAACTCCCTCAGTACTTCTGTACTTTCAGTAACCAGCATCTTCAACTTCAAGGATTACCCAGGCAATTCCTTAAGCACAGAGGGATAACCACGGGAGAGGCCTTGCTCTGTACATCCTAGATGCTGTAACACTGTAGGTGCACTGTAACACCAAACACATACACGACTGGCATTTCACACGATAAGCGATGACTTGCAGGGTTTTCCACATGCTTCTCCCTAATCTGTAGGCGAATTACCATTCCCAGTGTCAGTACTCACTAATCCAGTTTGGCCAGATGTCAGAGAGACTGTCCCAACTACTGCTTTGGGCAGCAGGAGCAACCAGTTTGTTACTCAATAATTTAGGATCTCAGAGAAAGCAGAAAGTGATACAGTTTTCATTCACTCAGTGGAAGACAACTAATAAGCAGATACTGCTATTAGATTTCTAAGCAGAAAAACAAACAAACAAACTCCAAAAGTCCTACCAGCGAAAAAGCCCCCAGTTTTACTGAGATACTACATTTCTGTACGTAATAGACAGATTTCTATGAAACTAGTTCTGTGCAGAACAACCAGTAACTTCCAAAATACCAGAGCAACATCCAGTTCTGTGTAACACTTCAGCCTTCTGGAATACTAGAATGTTCCATGGGTGTTATCAACAGTGATTTACTGTCTCCTGCCCTATTCAACAAGAAAAAAAGCCCTGGCATTTATCCTCTCTTATATTACAGCTATTTTGCCTCTTTAAAAATTAATCTATCCCTTTGCTAACCCCATCCTTTCCCCTTTCCAACTGCTAGGAGAAATACAAGAATTGGGGAGGAAAAGTGAGAACAAGACATCATCATACAAAACAGATTTCAACAACTACATCAGTAGTTTCAACACTAAGAGATCCTCAGACACAAGCCTGGGCAGTCCCTAGATGAGGATGCGGCAGCACAAGAGAGCAGCACGTACCGAGTTCTCCACTACTTTGCAGAGCCAAGATAGTTACAGGGGTTTCTCACTGTCTTGCACTTGCTGTAGTTGCTTACACTGGCGTAATGTCAGTCTCCCATGTCTGGGTACTCGCAAGATCTTGCGCAGGAGCAGGTAATGAAGCTGATTCTCCCAGAATAGCCCAGGTGCTCCCTGTGCTCCCCGCAACGCGGATGAGCTAAAGCGACTCCCTCTTTTCTCAGGCCCCGCCGTCCCAGCTCTGCCCGCACGGCGCCAAGAGCATCCTAAGCTCTCCTGAAAACCTTTGAAACCCAGGGGAGTCGAACATTCCTGGAAACTCTTGGGCTGAAGGACAACCCACCGCCTACATGGGGTTTCCCCGGATAGTTGCCGCCGCCTCCCGGCACCCCCACGAACCCCCAGCCCAGCGCAAAGCGATCGTGATCCTTCCCGCCGCCGCGCTTTTCCCCATCCCCATCCCCCGGGGCATCCGCGGAGCCCGGGAGCGGCCTGGGAGGGGCAGGGGGCAGACAACAACTTCCAGCCATGCGGCTGCGGGCGTCCCTTCGGGGGAACAAAGGCGGGGGCCGGCCGGGCCCGTCCCCGCACACCCCCCCGCCGGGAGCTCCGCAGCCCGGCCAAGAGCACCGGCAAAGAACGATACTTTTTCTTAGCTTTGCTTGGCGCAAAGGCGCGTTTGGAAAACGTTCGCTCTGCTCTGCCTGTTTTGCCCAAAGCTTTTTCTCCCGCCGATTTTCCCTGAAAAGTCCCCAAAAACTGCTCGGGAGAGGGCTTCTCCGTGCCCCCCTTCTCACCGGGAAGCCGCTCCCGGCCGGGTTCATCGGGCACTAACGAGGCCGGGCGGAGGGGCGGCTGCCCCGGCGCTCCCGGGGGCGCGTCCCCGTGTTGCAACCCAGGGCTGCGCGGAGAAACTCCCAGCTGGATTTGCGAGTTTCTTGGGTGGGAAGAGTTGAAGGGAAAGAAAAAAAAGAAAAAAGAAAAAAGAAAAGAAAAAAACTCCCACAACCTCACTTTTCCTGTTAAAAAAAAAAAAAAAAAAAAAGAAAAAGAAAGGCAACACCAACAAAAAAACTAGTTTGGAGAAATAGGAAGCCGGGAGGGGCTGCTGGAACAAGGGGCGGGAGGAAACGGCGCTGGTTTGAATGGGTTGTTTCACCGCAATGCTCGAGTCGGCGCGGGTTTTCCCTCCAAGGCTCAGGGCATGAGAAAGACCCTGAAAGGGCCACAAAAAGCTTCTGATATTTTTCCGCCCTTTTTTTTTTTTCTTAAACATATCGACTGCCAGACAATCAGAGGTTTGGGAGGAATCTGCTAAAAGGCTACACAGAACAGACATTAAAACTGCACTAAACTTTGGGTCTCGTTTATCACAGAAATTTGAAATCCCAAACCCCCGAAAAGACCCTTCTTTAGGACGGGAGCGGAGCAGGCGCGTAGGGCGTTAATGGATGCGGTCTGCACCGAAACCTTGGAAACAAAGCAGTTGGAAAACTCGTTTGTCCAAACCAGGGAACCGCAATTCCTGAAACGCGGATAAGTGAAACACCCTCCTCCCCTGAACAGACCAGCTCTTACAATCCCCGAAGTCAGAAAAGAAAGAGAGAGAAAAAAAAAAAAAAGGCATTTAGAAATCCAGAATATTTTCCCTAAGTTTAATTACCCGGCTACTCGCTTTAGCCATTAGAGAAACGAACAACCCGGCTGGTCTTAGTTCAGAAAGCGGGAGGGGGAACGGGACGACGCCCAGCAGAGATTCCCGCACCTCACCTCCAGGACCGGCCGGCGAGCTGCTTTCTCCGGCGCTTCCTTCCTCGGGGAAGAGGGACCGGCCGGGCCGCGCTCCCCGGCAGCATATGGGCTCCCGGGCCCGGAGCCACCGGCTCCGCCCCCTCCCCGCGCCCGGCCCGGCCCGGGCTCCCTCCTCGGCTCGGGTGTCCCACTGTTTGTAAACACCCTGCCCGCCCGCGGCACTGCGCGCCCTGGGCATTATCTCTGCTCCCCGGGAGGTGGGGAGGGTGAGGCTGTTGCGAGCTGCGTGGGGAGACTGCGTCTTGCGACGACACTCGAAAGTGCTAAAAGTGATGTTGCTTAGAAGTTCGAAAGTACTTATATCTTAAAAATGTCTTACGTTCTTAAGTTTAGCTAGTTGCTGCTCTGAGTCTGCGAGGTGCCAAATAACATCTTGCTGCTAGGTGGTTAGTTTGCAGATCACAGTGAAACTTATCTCCCTTTTTGGTTGGAAATCTTCAGAGGAGTAAGAGAGTGATTTAGGGTTTCTTTTTCTCTTCTACCTTCCCCATAAGCCGTGGTGACTTTTTACACCACCTTAAGGGGAATGAATGCCTGATTCACTGAAGAACATCAGTAGTAAGTCTCCACGGCTGGTAGACTGACAGAAGTGTTTGAAAAACAAACCAAAGTAAGTGCTATGAATATGCCTTCTTTAAATACACTTTTGCAAACGTTTGTAAAGAGAAAAAGTGAGTTTAAAAAAAGCACTCATTCCAATTCAGTTGAAAAGCCACTATAATGCTGTGTCTTGTATGGTTTCATGGAATCATAGAATCAGGGAGATTTCTCACTCAACAAAATATCAAACGCAAACCCATTGTGTATCTCCCATTCTTTCACATGACTCTGATTGATCTGAATCATTCCTGACCTCATCATTGACTTCACAGAAATTTAACTATTGCATATCATGACAATTAGGGTCTGTTTGTTGCTTTACAACCATAAATCTGACATCTTTGTGAGGTGAGGAATTGTTTTCTTTTCACACACAGGAGAGAAAATCAGAGATAGGAATACTGTTGTCAAGGTCATCCAGCAAAAGTAGAGCAAGGGTAAAATCTGAACAGCTAATGATCCCACAGAAGGATGTGCTCTTTGCAGTACAGGTTTTGTTTGGAGAAACTTCAAGGCCTATGGAGTTTTTCACTTGATCTCTCCTTTCTCTTGTTGTATGCCTTAGTATGACTAAGTACTTTATAGCAGCCTTCCCAGATTTCTCTTTGTTTGATTCTGCAGTGAGACAAAGTATAATTCTTTACAATTGGCAGTTCACCTTAGAAGGAGAAGTTTGTAGATCATTATAGAACTTTGACTATCTAAGCAGTGTTTAAATAATAATAGAAATAGTCTTATAAACCAGGCATCATTCATTTTTCTTATCAGAATGATAATTACTAATTCTTTCCCTAGTTCACAAATGTGGGGGTTTTTTTTCCATAAGTTATTCTTCTTTCTTACTTTTAGTTCTCACTTCAGCTTTATCTGTGTCTGGATAATGCAGCACCCAGAAAATACAGCTTCAGTGAGTCACATTTTCAAAATCAGGAGATACATTTAGAATTTCAGGTGTGAGTATGTTGAAGCATGATTCAGACATAATTACAAGGTTTGAAGAACTGGGTACATGGAAAGCAAAGTCAGAGGTATTTCAATTATTGAACAAGAGTCACTGCTTCTGATCAGCACTGCAAAGAGACTTAGTTTGATGTGACTTAGTTTGTCTTACAGTTATGTCCACTTTTCTCCTGAAAAGTGACATCTGCTCAAAGGATCAACAACTTTTCCTTTGTGCTCGCTTATGTCCCATTTGATTGATCTGAATTTTCTCCAATTTAAATGCAGCATCTCTGTCAGTGAAGTAATCGCACTTCCCCTCCCTCTTTCGCCTTTCCCCTTTCTCCTTTCCCCCTTCCCCATTCCCTTTTCCTCTTTTCTTTCTCTTTGTTTTAAAACAAAATCCTGTTAGGGTCAGGTCCTCTGTTGAGATAAAACTTACTAAGAAATAAAGCTCTACCTCTTCTTTTTTTCCCCAGTGATGTTGTAAGGGAGGGTTTTTCAACCTTTAGTTGTTTATAAATTAGATCTTAAACACCCCCTCTCAGCCATATCTTGCCCCCTCAGCCCTGACAGCTGCAGAGCAAGTTGCATCTCTAAACCAACAAAAAAGGAACGTGCACCATCAAGCCTGCTACTGAGAAAAGCCCCTCATATGTGGTTTTCCACAGGAAACACCTACCCTGGGTGTAGTTCTGCAGTTGTGCAGTGCTACAGCACACACAGGTTGAGGTCACAGAGTTGTCTAGAGAGAGCAAGGACTGATACCAGAGGACGGATGTGGAGAGTGCAGCGGGCACTTTCAGAGATGGGGATTTAGGCAGGTGGATTCCTTGTACCCACACAGCCATCCATCCCAGTTGGCCTCATATCTGGCTGGAGACTTCAGGCCCAATATCTGTATAAATAATGAGTTGATAAGATTCAACAGAACAGGGAGAAATACTTATGTTATGGTTTTGTAGTGTGATCTGTAATTCCTGCAGATTTGTGTTAAGCTGCTCTGCTCTTACTGTTTCATACCCTCAATATGAGCAACAGGCTTTTAGCTATTTTTGCCCAGTGGAAGAGGAAGATAGGAGGGAAATTCTGTTAAACAATTTGTTTCTCGAAAAGAAAGTAACACAGAAGCCTGCCTACCAATGAAATATTTTCACAAGGAGGTTGAGATCAGAGATCTGTCATTTATTGCTTCTGAGCCTTTGAGTCTACAGGGAGCCCTGACAAACCTGCACAGTGCACTCAGAGGGGCTGTGACAGGTGCCTGTGTGGCCAGAGAGTTGTGTTGTCCAGTGCAGCCCAGTATGGCCTGGGCCCAGGATTCATGAGAGGAGATAATCAATAGAAAGGTGATCTAAAAATCCAGAAGAACAGTTCTGCTTGATAAGCCAAACCAGCATCTTTCTGTGTATCCATGAGATGTTTCCTGTATGAGAAATGTGATAGTCTTTCACAACTACATGACTGTGCTTAGAGTGGAAGTATGAAAGAGATGGGCATTTTTGGTAAAATCACAAGAAGGGCAACCCTTTCTGGTTCATTTGCACAAATGCCCATTACTGTATCAAACTGACCAAATCCATGTCGTCCTAACAACTACATTCCTTAGTATCTTACATGCATTAACTATATTACTGAGATATTATTCCATTTACGTTCAAATGTTATTGTGGGGAGATAATCAGATGTTCTGTGGTATTATTTTATGAAAGGAAATGTGATTCATAGGTCTATTCTGATGATGTTTCACAGTCAGTCTAAGCTTATTTAGGGCTGCTGCTTCCCCTTCTGCTTTCTCTTCCCACACACACTCCATGTCGTCGCTTTGCATCCCTTGTACAGGCCTGGCAAGGGTGCAGCTGGTATGACCTTTTTTTCCTTTTTTTCTTTTTGTGAGATTAGTTTTGCATTGAGTCAACTCCTCTTGCTCCATTTACCTGAGTGTGCATGCTGGTGTAGCCTCGCTGTCAAATGCAAGGAAGGGGGCAGGATGAAGTGACTGGGAGCATGCAAAGGTGCATATTTATTCCTTCACAGGAATGGAGTGGATAAACTGATCAAGAAACTCTACCCAAATAGTCAATATTGATGATCCCCATCAGATAAGGAAATTTGCAATATTTTTGTGGTTGACTGGCTTTGGATCTGACTCACCCATCATTTTTCTAGTCACCCTTGCAGCAAAGACTGGGAGACTTTGTTAGGCAATGTTAGTGCTTCCCTTTGAAAACGTGTAAGTTTGACATCTGTTCCTGGGCTTTCTGACCACAGTTTCACTTTTTTCATGAGATGACCCCCCAGATCTTGCACGTGGTGTTGATGTTCTCAGTGAGCTGTCAATGTGGCCTGGCAAGTGGTCACTTATAAGCACAGCAACACGTAAATTGAAGTGATGGGTGTGCAGTGGCAGGAGCGACAGGAGTGTTATTAGTTTCATTTTCATTCATTTCTATTGCTACTGAACAATAAGCTGGAAAATTGCAAGGCATTGGTGGGTTTGTACTCAGATGTGGCATGTCACATAAGCAGCATAATCTCTGCTTTCTGAATTAAATCCTCATGAGACTGTAAGCTCTCCTAGAGCTTATATTCAGATAGAATTAACCTCATGAATGACCAGCTCTGGGGTTTGGAGTCTGAGATATCATTTATGGGATTTGAATAAAAGAGAGTCATGTTTAAGAATAAGGAGTGGCCTCATCTATCACATATGCATGGAGCACTACTGTAAACATGCAAAATAGTTTCCAAACATGTACAAAGACCAAACTCACTGCTTGTCCTCTGAGCACGCACTTAAAGTTTGCTTTATGTGCTGAGGAAACCTGTGGAGCATCTGGGATCACTTCTGCACACCAGCAGCCAGCTGTCACTTTGCAAATTTGCGTTCTGGAGTGTGCAACCTATGGGTCTGTGCCTGAAGGTGTTTGTACCCTTAAATGACAGGTTCCAACTGCAGATTTGGATATGATTTAAATTTAAGAGTCCTTTAAATTCAGTGTATCTTAATATCTGAGTCAGGCCTACCCTCAGTGTTATTGATCTAACAAGGACTGGGGAGCTTCATAAATCAGTCTGTGCATCCTCTGAACATAAGTATATCACTGAATCATCAGGTTGTGTGGGTGGAGCAGGACAGCCCTTCTGCCCTGGGTAAAGAATTAGAAGCTATTTTCAGAATGAGAATATTGTGCCAGAGCCCTATTCTAAATCAGCAATAGCAAAGTTGCACTGACATTAGGACTGGGAATTGCTAAATTTAGGTGTGGACTGGTGTCAAAAATAATAGTAGCTCAGGGAATGCTGCTGGTGTCCAAGTGCTTGTTGTAATCATCAGAGCTGCATATGGCAGGAGAGAACTAAGGTTCCTGATTTTTTTTAGCTATTAGCCAAAGGTGCAGTACTTCTACAGGAGGCAGAGATAAATATTAGAATCATAGAATAGTGTGGGTTGGAATAGACTCAAAGATCATTTAGTCCAACTCCCCCTACCATGGGCAGGGAACCTTCTACTAGACCAGATTGCTCAGAGCCCCATCCAGCCTGGCCATGAGCACTTCCAGGGATGGAGCATCCACAGCTTCTCTGAGCAGTCTGTGCCAGTGCCTCACCACCCTCACAGTAAAGGATTTCTTTGTGATATCTGATCTAAATCTTCCCTCTGTCAGCTTAAAACTGTTGTTCCTTGTGCTGTCACTATAGATCTTAGTAAATTCCTCTCTCTTATCAGTCTCCTTTATATTTTGAAAGGCCATAAAAAGGTCTTCCTGGACTTCCTTCTCTTTTCCAGACTGGACAATCCCAAAAGGGGGAATAATTTGCCCCTTTTATATGGCACAAGTAGGATCCATTGCAAAGGTTTCCATACAGTGTGTAAGTGGAAGATATGACAAATTTCATAACATAATGTAACGTAACATAAAACTTCTATTACAATGGAAAGAAGGTGATTTTGGTGAGTGGTTGAGACATAAGTATTACAGTAGAACCCCAACAGTGTGTCTTTCCAGTCTAATTTACAGTTTCATGAAAACTTTCACCTGGTAGAGGGGAAGAACTTGGAGCCTACATTTTAAAAGAGAATCTGTGGTCTTGACTTTATTGATAGGCACAGAGAGCTGAGTTTTTTACCAGACTTAATGAAAGTGCAGTCAGCAGGAGAAATTTCAAGAAGCCACAAGCCATTTCTTGTTTGCCATCATCTCTTTCAACTTTTACTAAATCTTTGTTTTCAGAGAAGATTCCCTGTTGGGCAGATTGGCTCCAGCACTTACAAGTCTAATTACAGCCTAAAGGGTTGGGAAGACCTTTGAAGTGAAGGGTATGCTGCCATGTAGGGAGATCTTGCTGCTGATAGAAATCTGTGTAGAATAGCAAGAGGAGATGTATTCCTACTATAGTTCCAAATAGTTCTGGGAACTGGGAAAGTTAGTATGAACAGGAGAAAAAAAATTCTTATTGTTATAGTACAACAGTTTACTGAGTGTTCTGGAGGCTTTTTTGAAGTCGTTGTGTCCTTGCTCCTAAAGAATCTAGGAGGTAGAGAAAACCTGAAATCAGCACTCTCAATATTCACATGTTTTCTTACAAAATTTGCACTTTAATCAAATATCAAAGAGGATTAAGCAGGCACTTCTGCTATTATCTCTCATACCTGCTTTCCATTGGAGACTTAAGGTTATTTTAATACTCTTCAGAAATTCCAGGAATTCCTCAACTTGTTTTCTGTGCAGTTGTTCTGCTGCCTGTTGGCTCTGGGCAGGCTCCTGGAATGCAGCTGGCCACATGCACATCCTGGATGGTTGGTTTGGTTTAGGCACATGGGGGGATGAGGATCAGAGGTATCTTCTGTCTTGCCCTGTGTCACAGGAATGTGTTTGCTCCACTTGAAAAGCATCGGAAACTTCTGCAAACACATAGTCAATGGGGGGCAATCTGCACCCTCTTCCTGCTTCTTCTGCCCACCCAGGACATGACTACAGGTCTGCTCTCTCCCATCCCCTGAGCTAGCTCAGGGTCTACAGAACACATGCAAATAAGGGCTGCTTTGTTTTGGCCTAGGACTGGATGTGTCTTCTCTGAAGAAGCACATGTGGGCCCAAAGACTTCTATGGTTGTTTCTCCCCTAACTGTACCTCTGTCACCTCTCCATAAAAACCTCTTTGCTCTGACATAGCAAGTCCTTGGCATTTCTGTATTTGCGTGGAGGACACCTTGAAATCCCAAGTAAGAGGCACAAGCCGAGGAGCAGAGGATGTTGGCCCTCTTATCACTGCCAAGCTGGTGGCTGGGGAAAGAGAAGGAGAGGCACTGGTGAGATTTTACAGCGCCTCGGTTCAGATGGTGCAGCCTTCTCTCTAAAGGGCAGTACAGTGACAGTCTCCCCGCTAAGAAATCGTGGAAACAAACTAGGAGCAATCACACCTCTCAGAGTGTAAAATTCTCCAGACAGCTGCCAGAGCCTTCCCCTTGCACATTCATGCCAGATCCCATGAAATCTGCTCTTAAACTGATCTGTAGTTAAAAACATGCGTCTTCTGTGTGTCAATTAGCTCATGGAGAAACGCTGAGCACTTCTCATTGTTATTTACAGCAGCACAAAGAGCATGATCATGTTGCCTAATCAGATGTCAGTAACTTGCACCCACACTGGGCTGATCTAAGTAATTGCATGGTTTGCAGGACAGCAGCAGACAGGACAGAGCAGATGGAAGATCACTCAGTCCTGTGTAGCTAGTGATGCAATGGAGGAGTGATTTATCAACTGCACTGGGCAGTAAATCACTGCTGACTTTACTTCCTGCATTTAACAAGCTGCTTATTAACTGGGAATATAATAACTAGGTTTGGAAGATTTGTGACATAATCATGTTTAGAATTCTGTCTTTACTTCCGAAAATCCATGTAAACGTTTTTCATGCAGCAGGAACATTCTTTCCTCATATGAGTCTAAACAGGAATTCTATTTTATATAGTATCACTTGTCTGTCAAGCATATCCTCTGCAGATCCTGCAGAATTCCTGTGCATATCCAAATTATCAATACACTGTTGCTGATCTTTCTATGTAGCCTCTAGCTGGAAGGCATTGATGCTTTATTTGCATTTCTGGTTATTAAAGATGTGTCTTCAAATGTTGTTCCCTGGTTGATAGCCATGTTGGACAAACTAGTATGGACAGTCTTGCCTTTATGTCATCTGACCTGAATTACAGCTAAATAACATGGCCCCGAGTGTTCTCTTCTTCGTAAAAATGCCCAAGTTCTATTTGTCTGTGCTGGCTCCCCCACTAGGACTGTCAGGCCAGACTTACTGTGTGGGCAGAGGACACCAAGAGCTCCAACCTTTGTAATAGCTGTGCCTGGTGTCTGTTTACGTCTTCCAGTCAGCACTGCAACTACACCCAGCCCCAGTTCTACGTACAAACACTGGAGTGGCAAACCAGGCATTTCCCACGTAGGCAAGACTTGTGTAAGACCTGTAACAGCCACTGAGGCTGATAAACAAAGCTCCCTATTCTTTTGGGAGAAAAAGGAGAGGAATGGCAGTCCTGAATGAGCCCAGAAATCTTTTTGTCCCATCATATTATCTTGGACATTGACTATTAGCAGCTGTTTAGAGAAGAGGGTAAGAAATCCAAATGCTGGGTAATATCCCCCCAGTTTCTTGCAATTGTGAAAGTTTCCTGTAAAGTGGCCCTGCGAACACCCTCTCCATCTTTAACCTACAGTTCTCTAAAGCTGCTTTCTAACTTTGGAATATCTTCCGACGGGCAGTGTCTCTCCCTCTTGCTCTAAGTTTATCATTAAATTCTGCAAGCAGTATTTCAGAGGTGTGGCAGACAGGGCCGTCCAAAGTATAGTTTAGTAAATGGATGTGGATGTTGCTAAGAGCTGTGATTCCCAGTCACTGCTGGGTGGAGTGTGGTAGCTGCAGATGGCAGGATCCTTGCCCGCCCCTCTGTCCCAGATTACCACTGCAGAGCAAGCGTGACACACAGAAGAGGGATGCTTCCTCCTCAGCCACGGCAGTTCACAACTTACTGACTGAGGTAACTGTGTCAAGAAGAGATTAACTAAAACAGAGTATGTGTTCCAGTTGTTCTCATAAGCTCCATTTTAGCTTGTCAGAATTTTCGCTCCCTGTTCTATTCCCATTGTCACATAAATTACACCTTGGTTTATTTCCCTCGAGCCTTGATTCTTGAGGACATTTAAAAGCAGGGCATATCCAAGAGCTCTACCAGAGCTTGGGCTGGAGGACCATAGAATATAAGTCTGGCACAATGATGGGTCCTGTTACAAGGAGAAGCAGATTTTGGAGGATGGAGTTTCCTTAGGGTCATATGACAGACTGAAATCATAGAACCACAGAATCACTTCAGTTGGAAAGGACCTATAAGATCATTGAATCCAGCCATTAATGCAGCATTGCCAAGTCCACCACTAAACCAAGTCTCCAAGTGCTACACATCTTTTAAATACCTCCAGGTGTGGTGACTGCACCACTTCCCTGGGCAGCATGTTCCAATACTTGAAATACAGGCCCTCAAAGGACAAGGCATTCTTCACCAAATCCATCCCCTCCCTTTCAAGTGCAACATGAACTTCTCTGGTCTGCCCTCTCCAACGTAAACTCATTAATTTTAATAATGAAACCAATTCCTCATTCTACCCAAATGGCCTTCTGAAGTCTTGCAGAACAAAGCTGTCAAAGGCAGATGTGCTATGAGAATCAAAACCACTGAAGCTCTTCTGATCCTCCAGCAGAGTGGGCCCTTCAGGATAGAATGTGTGTTGCCATTTGCATGAAGTGAACAATAGTTTCGTGTTCAGCTTCTCTATCCCAATCCAAAAGGGCTCTGTATGGCACAAAATGTCCTTGTAGGAAGGGAACGAGTGAGTTCCACAGGCATGAGAGATGTTAGTCACAAGAGCTAATGGAGGTGCTCTGCATTAGGGTGGTGTAGGAATCTCTGTGGAGCAGAATCACATGTGCCTAAATCCTTCCTGTCCCACCGAGATAACACCAGCAAGGATACCCACTTGAGATTACACAGAATTTTGGAGGCTGTGGGCATGGTTCAGGTTGACTTAGAGCCTGAGCTCTAGTAGTCAACATGAATTCACAGTATAAATAGTTCCCATTAAGCTTCGTTTAACCTACTTTTGGGTTTTATTTTATTGGTCTTGTCTGTTTGACAGTTTCAGGGTTTTACCACAGTAACTTTTGCTTTTATTAAGAAAGTCCTTTTTCAAGTATCGTGCTTTACCACTCTGCATGGGAAAATTCACAGCACTGTCAGCCCTTATCAGATTTCTTGCTCAATGAGGTCAACTGGTGTTTGGATATTATTGTATTGCGTCTACAAAGGAATGGAAAAAATACACTACATGTAATCTGAAAGTAGTTGCGGTCTTAAAGTCAGGTTAAGAAAAGAAAAAAGGTGTTAAATATTTTTTGCAAAAGTCAGAAACTGTTACATATCTAGAGATCTTTTACCTGCTCTATTTCCAAGTTTTAAGAAAAAAGCAGACAGGAAAGAAATTACTTCCAGGACACAGAAACCCTGTGAATTTCCCACACCGGTAGGACATGCAAAATTCAGAGTGCTTAATTTCAGGGGTCTTAGGTTTTAAATAGCAGCCTGGACTGTATGTTCTAGTCCTTACTAGACAGAAACGAGAATGAAGGTAAATCTAAATATAAGTATATTAATAACCTTTATTTAGTTTTTAGACATATATATATATATATATATGCACACTTATATCTTTGTATTTTATAAAACAATGAGCTTCCTTTGTTGGCTGGTAAACTTGAGTGCCTGTAGTGACTTCAGATCAAATCCATTCTTAAGCAAGTGTAGTGAAGAATTATTTCTTTCTCTCTTTATGCAGTATACTTTACTGCCGTACTAGATCTCCCTGGCTCTAAGAAATCAGCCAGTCTGCTTTTGATTGGATAATGTTTCTAAGGAAGAGTATTGAAATTTGAGTAATTAAGTTTATTCTGTGGCCTGCATGTAAATACCCATAATCTCAAGCAAACAAAGAACTATGAGAAATTACATGGAAGTCTGCACAGTGTGGGAGCAGCCTGTTAACCTGCAGTGTCTCAGTTGCATCACATATTTTACAGGCATGTGTGTGTAGCAGCTTCTGTGGATACCAATTTGCTGGCAACCTACTACAATCTGCTAAAATACAACCTAATACTAATACCACTTAGCAGTTATAGTTAGTAGTAGGTTTGATCTATAAATTATTCACCTGCTTTTAGCTAATTGATTACTCAGTGCTGAGATAGCATAGAGCTAAATAAATCTTTATCATCAAACAGAAATGGTGCAGCTGCAAGGTTAAAAGACCAAAAGGTGGGCCTGATGGGTAGTTCACAAATATGGCTGGTTGACAAATATTTACACAGCTACATGGCCTGTTATTTTGGCCACAGTAAGGGCCAACCTGCACCATCCACATTGGCTAAAGCTCACATTTGGGTCCAGAGCTGCTTCATTCAGTGTAGATGCACAGCTGAGACGAGAGACAACTCCTGCATGACTTTTAGTCCTCTATTCATATTATTCCTTTTGGTAGGTGATTTAATTAATTTGGCTCTCCATTAACAACTATGCTCTGGTTCCTATAATGTAGGTCAACTAATTAAGATATATAAAAATATTTCCCCAAGGTCATTTGTTTTGGGAACAATGAATGTGGGACAATTCCTTATATATGAAGAGTTCAGATCACTTCAGAAGAAGCAAAACATTATAAATTGTGACTTTGGTGGTGAAATATATTTCTAACCAAGATTCAGTCCTTCTGCTCAGAACAACTTCCACGATAGGTGGAGCAAATCCAGTTGACATTGCAGCAGAACAGGATCACCTAGGCAGGCAGTTACAATATCTTCACTGAGGGGCACTAGTTTCCAGATGAGGTGGAGCATACTACCTAAATCCCTTATGCTTCTCAGATTTAGTTAGTTGGGTTTTGTTTGCAGCCATGAAATGTACTTCAAGAACAGTCATTGTTATTTCAAAGCATTGCTCTCGTTTGAAAAAAACGTGGAGTATATGTCAGAGAAACAAAAAATGTTTTCTATATCAACTAATAAATACGAAGGTCTGTTCTTACAAACAAATGTTCTTACGTCCAGAATGATCTTTTATTCCACTTTAGAAGGCAAAGTACAACAACTGACTCATTACTCAAATTTCACTTGACCTGTTGCACAACCTCACCTGAGAATACCTTTCAACTGGAAAAAGCACTTTGAGCACTGTGAGAAATGAAAAATAATTCCTCTGAAATGTAATTATTAGGTGGAATAGAAGTTTCCTCTACACAGCAGCTGACATGCTGTCATTTCTTTCAATTCCATAGCACCAAGATAATTTTGAGATTTTAAGAGTAGACCAGTCTTAGAATTTCTTGCAGTGATTTCTAATTCAAAACTGGATGTGTTGTTTATAGCTGATTCTGTTTCTACTGCAACAGCGAGATTTTCCCCATTTGATCCCTACAAAAAAGATACCAGTGCAAAAAATATAATTTTGTTATATTTTATTTATATTTGGAAATAGAAATTTCACAGCACTTGAAACTGGCCAGAGTGTTGGGAAAGAAAGTCTTTACCACTGTCCTCACTTTTCACTCTTGCTTCTCCTAAGTCCAGCTCTATCCAGTGTTGATGCTTTTTCTAAGGTTATGTATCCACTGTACTGTACACAGATTCATTCAGTCCTTTCTCTTGTTTTTGAAACCTCAGGTATTAAAAGAGCCAGTATTTTCAATTTAAGTAGACATCTATCTGTATTAGATACACTTATAAACATGGTGTTTTGGGGTTTTTTTAATTAGTTTAATAAATTCCACTGAGTATTTTGCTCTTGCACACTCAATAGTCTGCTATTTCAGCTGTTGAACAAGGTAACTTTTCACCTTCTAGGCACTGTGCATTTTTGCAAGACAGATACAGAGTACTCATGCACAAGGGCCCTTTTGCTGGCTCCACATCTGTCATGCAGACAGGTTTTCTGCACCACAGTAATTTTGAAGCACCAGTTATGATGGGTAGTGGGGTTTCTTTTCAGAGAAGCTCACCATGGTTTAATTCTATTTGATGGCTCCAATTCCTCTTCTGCGAAAAGATCCCTTATCAGGACAGGCACTTGTGATAGCAAATCCTGGCATAGAAACAGGATCTGTGAGGAGAGGTGAGCCCAGTGAGTTTGTTAGAGAAGAAGCACAGCTATGGAAACAAAAATCCTGAATTAGTTTATGTTGCCATCTGAGCAGGAAGCACAAATAGTAACTGTATGAGCACAAAGCAATTGAGATTTAGCCAGAGGAGATATTAATAGGTTGTGGTAATCTCTAGATATTATTTCTGCTTAGTGTTTCATTATATTAGATAGGGTCTTTTAAGGCAACTCATACCACAGCAGAGAAACCATCTGACACTGCTCCTACCAAAATCATTGTGATACAGACCTGCAGAGTGACCTGACACCTCTGGGGAGCCTGTCCAGCCATTCAATTATGTTTCCTTTTTCTTCCATTATTAAAGAAGAAGGAAGGAGAAAGAGTTATTGACATTAAATGGTCTGGTTTGTGTCTATTTTATGGTCACTGGGGTGATGACCTTCCCAGCAGTGTGCTCTCTGTGCTCTCTGTTACCAGAGGAAGCCAGCTCAGATAAACACGTATTGACAGAGTTTTGTTGCAACAGAGCAATTCAGTGCAGGGTAAGTTTATACTCAGTTAACAACACTGATAATTGCTATTTGTACTGTCCACAGCATATAAATAGATAAGTTTGATCTAAATGTCAGCACAAGCAGGGGCAGATAGAGAAATGCACTGCTGTAAGTGAAGGATGCTAATTAATACCAGAGTTTACCTCACTTTCAAGGTTTCACTTATGACCTTGGCTAAAAACAAGTCTCTTCCCAATGCTTTGATGTCCATTGCAGTTCCTACATTCTCACCCTTGTTGAAAGGAATCCTTTGTGCAATCATTTTTTTTCTTCACTCCAGCATGTCATGACTAACTTGCTAGATGTCAGAGAGAACACTAAGGACAAAGTAGAAGTAGTTTTCCTGTTATTTTCTCCTTTCTTTTCGTCCTTATTATTCTAGCCGTGCAGTGCTTCTCAAAGGTAGGAGTGGTGGAGACTGGTTCAATGTGTGAGATCTCAGTAGTGCTGCAGGATTCCTTGGCTGCTGAAGCAAGAATGACCTGCTCCAAGCAAACCCATGTGAAATCCCACTTGTGGGAGATGTGGCCTTAGTGTAGCCAAGGCCATGATGTTTCATTAGAAACCCAGATCAATCATTCAGTGAAATGTGAGCTAGTTCATTTAATTTTGTTCCATAACAAGAAATTTCCTTTGCTGGAGGAACATCTGACAATACTGTACCAAGGAGCCTGTGTGTGACTCCTGCCACAACCACATCCTAACTATGGCAAGTGATGGTGGCAGCAGAGGCCCTGCCACACAGAGTTCTTGGCCAGGTCAGTGGTGGCTGAGCCCCCTCTCCTAGGACACATGGTAAAATCCATCCACAGAAGAAAAGCTGGCCTTGATCTCCTGAGCAGTGTTTCACTATTTCCACACCAGGAAAGCTGCTGAGTCGGGTACTATTGGGGCAATATTCCACCTTCGGCAAATTCTTCTAATTTGGTGAGTTTATTTGTTTCTTTAGGGAAAGAGTAAGTATACTCAATTGGAATGAAGATTTACTGGCAACAAGGATGCCTACAGATAGGACTTTAGGGACTTCTCAGATTCCATGGAAAACTTAGACTTTCGGGTCAGATGCCTAACCCTTTACCACCCCTGCTGAGGTGGCCTGTTTGCTTGAGAATGATCCTGGTGAGGAATTATCCGTGTGAGAGCTGCCCATAAAATTCAGCCAACTCACAGTTTTGTTGTCTTTAGGCTACTGCCACACAAACCTCCTATTCTTGTAAAATATCTCTGAAATCAGACATACCTCACACATCCCAGTTACACTAGAAATTGTTTCTAACCTAGTCATGCATGTCAAAGGGGGAAAGGGTGTTGGAAGAACTGCCTGTGACAATAGTCCTGTCAACTGCTGGATCGTATTTCCCTTAAACACGATCCTTGCAGCAGGTGCGTGCTGAGTTCCCCTTGCTGCCCATGACAGTCACGGAGGCCAGCAGCTCCAGCACTGGCATAAGAGGCAGTGGAACAGAAACTGTAGAGTTTTTAGATGTGTTTCTCTCACAGTGGAAAGTACACAAGGCGGGGTTTCCCAAACTGGAGAAACCACAGGGAGAACAGAAAGAGTCACCAGGAGCCCACAGCTGGAGCAGGAGTGGCTGATGGGACCTGAGTGTGGCCAGGAGCAATGGTAGCCAAGCCTCCCTAGCCTTTCTTTTATAGAAGAAACCCCTGGGCCATGGCAGCAACCAGGAGTGCTACAAAGAGGGTGGGCAAACAGGGCCTGGCATGACAGTGCATGCAGCAGTTTGCACAGCAGGGTGTGAAGGGTGGGCTAGTGAGGTCCTTCTGTCTGCTGGCTCAGAGGAGGTAAGGTATGGGTGATCCATGGGGGAGCAAAGACCCAAGGGTTAATGATGAGTTAGAAATCACAGAAGTGCCTGAGAATGGTTGTGTAAGAATTAGTGTAAGAATGGTTATGTAAGAATACGTAAGAATTTAGTCCCCCAAAAAGGTGGTGGGATCAGTAGCCCAACTGAAGCTCATCTACACCAATGCACACAGCGTGGGCAACAAACAGGAGGAGCTGAAGTCACCATTTCTGGAGCGATTTAGAAGACATGTAGATGTGATAGCTGGGACATGGTTTAGAGGTGGACTTGGCAGTGCTGGTTTAAGAGTTGGACTCTGTGATCTTAAAGGCCTTTACAATTCTATGACATAAACAATTCTATGACATCCCAGAAGAGATGAGCTTTTCACATTTCACCCCTCATGTCTTGATGTGAATCAGATCTAAGCCATTAGACCATCTCAAATGCCATTAAATCCCTTGTGCCATATAGTGAGCTCTCTACTTCACCATTTCCCAACGCAGCATGCTCGCACAGTCAGCATAAAAGTATCTCCTTTAAACCTCTCAATGCTTTCCCCTGCAGCAGCAAGACACACTCACATAGCTCTTTAATTTGCTGCTCTTATATTGTGTTTTTGTCAGGGCAATTCTAAGGTCTGTGGCCAAGTGCACATTTTGTATTGTTAACAGTTTGACAAGAGGGTGATTCATGTGCAACAACCTTTAATGTTTTAGATTTTGCTGCTGTGGTTATTATTTGCAGAGCAATTGAGGGAACTTACTCCTGGAGCACTGGAGCTGAGGAAGGCTCTTTATTGATGGCTTTATACCAAGTGTTTGTGGTGGCTGCTGCAGCACCAACCCTGTCAGAGAAAGAAATGCAGAATAAAACTTTCCAAAGAATAGTGTTATAATCATGTAAAATAACATCTGGAGACCGTGGGATGGGCACAGATAGGGAGACAGGGCTTGGGTTAGAGTCCAACACAGCTTGGCTTTATGAAGTCATGCAAAGTACTGCAGAAGCCCTTTGCACTTTGCACCCTTAGCACATATTACTACTTAGTCATAAAGGTCAATATAATCTTTTCCTTATTGCTAGGTGTGGCTTTCCTGTGCATAAACGTCTCAATTTGGAGATATGTGGACCAATATGTAGGTCAAGTAATTGGAGTCAGGACTCCCTGAGTGTGCAGGGTACAGCCCTGACCCATTGCCCTACCTCGTGGTCGACAATTTTGTCTTTATTTAAGGCATTATGTCAAGATACCTATGAAATACCTATCCTAGCTATTTTATAACAAAATTTGAAACATTATGGGTCAGTTGAAGGCAAGGTCTCATTTTCTCAGTATTTATAATGTTTCTCAAGCAGTGGTGCATAAAGCAGTAATAGCCTATGAGACCAAAATAAGTGGTTCAGACCCAGTCTGCAAAACCACATTGCCTTGAAAAAGACTGGGGAAATCCAAAGCGAACCAATGAATCTATTTTAGTAGCCTACTAATGTTTTAGTCAGTGCTTTTGCATTTCAAGCTGCAAGCTGAAATGTGATTATTTTACTTTCAAATGCCTGGCTGAACCATTCATATGAGGCTTTATCAGAAGTGTGATCATTCTTTTAATCTCAAAATGGACGTCCTAAAAAACTGTGGAGGGTGACAAAATCCCCTTATAGTGGATGCAACAGGACAGGTGGGGTTCATGATATAAAGGGCTAATGGGGTCTGGCTGATTATGTGACAATTGTGTGATATGTAAAATCCAGGTAACCAGACACAGGCCACACGTACAGGGAGATGCTGGGTGAATGCACGTGCTGGAATTGATGCCAATAGTTGCCTACACTTTCCTGGCCTCAGGTTGTGGGCTGCTCCAGTTCCTCTGGACATTACTCCCTAGTGTCTGTGTTTGTGCTTGAGGTAGCTGTGTGCTTACAGACTCTTGTGGAGCACAGACCAGGAAAAGAACACTGGCCATTTGTCCTTTTTTACTGGGAGAAACTGCTCAAACCTCTGGAGGAGCTACCCTGAAAATTTTGTTCATAAGAGTATCAAAGACAACACTTTCTTGATAATATGGGACAGTTGCTGCATTAAAAAAAAAAAAAAAGTTGAGAGATCTAAGGACATTTTATTTTAAAATCTAATTAGTTATTTGTTCAAAAGTCAGCTGGTTACATTCATGTTTCTGTGAAATACATCAGGCATCTTCAAGATATATATAGTATAAATATTTTAACTCTAATTTACTTTCATGTTTCCAGACTTCTGACATCATCCTGTTGCCATTTTTGCAATGCATTAAGGAAGTCTAGTCGCCAGATTGGTTTATTTTATAAAAGAAAGTAAAACAGAAACGTTAACAACATAGCTTTAAAATATAATTTCATTTTATTGAGTATTGTTAGTTATTCTTAAAAGAGAAAGCATTTTTTTTGCCTTCTGGGCATCTTTTTTTGTTATTTTATTTTTTTCAGATTTGCAGGTATAAAAGTGACAGAAGAAACCAAGATGAAGTTTAAAATGAGCTGAAAAAAAAATACAGTCCAAGAAGTGTTTAGGTCTTCTAATTTTATCAAAGCACAATATTGAAGTACTGAGAAATGACCTCCAGTGGGGTTTTTTGTTTGTAGTCAGAGGCATAAAAAGGAATATGCAAGAAATACCTTTTTTAATTTTCATGTGTGCTTTGTGGAACTGTGGATGAACACTATAACTCTCCACCTTTCTTTTCTTTTAGCCACATAATCAATGAGCTGATAGAAACAGAACGGGTTTATGTAGAAGAACTTCAAAGTATAATAGAGGTAAGAAACTCTTCTGAAATGACTTCCAGTGCTTAACCTCCAAATCATCCCTGCAGGTGCACATCCCCCATGGGCTGAGCACTCCCACATCCTGTTTATAACACACGGGCTGTGTTAGCAAGAGAGCTCAGCCTTGGAGAGGCAGAATGGGAAGGATGTTTTGAACATCTTTCCTCAGGGCTTCAAGGAGGAGGCACCTCCCCTGGCCCCAGCCCACAAAATGATACAAGTTGTGTGGTTTTCAGAGCCATGGACAGAGGAATAGCTAATGATGTGCCTTTTCAAAATATCACCAGTAGGTCTCAGAGGCAGCACCCTTGATTTCCATGGGACCAGACACTAAATTCTGTGAATGCAGGTTGGGAAAATGATTGAGGAAGAGGAAGGCCTTCCTCCTGCTCTTCTTTATTGTCCTATGTAGTGCTTGAACACAGAAAAGAGCAGCTCATGATGCAAATATAATTCTTGAACTCTTGAAACTCATAGGATACCAGCACACTGTGTGTGTGTGGAGTCTGAGGTCCCTAGTCTGTGGGAGGATGGAAGCTGAGTAGGGATCAATTGTGCTTATATTTGGGTGGGACTTGAAGGACATGTGGGTTACTTCTTTATTGTATTTGATCTGTGAGAGCTGACAGGTCTGGTAACTGATATATTACTCTCAAGTTTAAAATCAGAATGTTTTTCTCTCAAAGTTTTTATTGAAGAAACACAGTCCAGTTTCCACAAAAAAACCAACAAAATAGTCAAGCCAAATACCACAGTTCAACAAATAAATCCAAACTAAACCCTATGCAATGAAGCAGAAAGATATATGTCTATCAGTCCTAGCAGTTTCTACCCTTACATGACCAAAATGGCTTTTGAATCCTTGGGACATAACTTCATCTCTTTTTGGTTAACCCAGTAATCTGTCCATTTGTGGTTAAAAATGTGTTTGCACAGTGACTTGGTAAAAGCTCTGGGGAAAACCAGAAACATCAGAAATTCATGGGAGCAACAAAGCAGCAGGCATCAGAGCAGCCTTTGTATGCTCTGTTGAGAACATAACCACATAGACCTTGGGGCTTTTCAATGTATCAGACATGGTACTTCTTTCCCTCGTACAAACAGGCTGGTTTTATTTTCCACTCTTCTCTGCAGGGGTACGCTTCAGAAATGGACAATCCCAATTTATTACATCTGATTCCATCTGCACTTCAGAACAAGAAGGAAATTCTTTTTGGGAACCTCCCAGAAATCTATGAATTCCACAACAGGCATGTGGGAACTGGTGGTTGTTCTCCGTCCTTGGGTGCTCTGGTCATTTCTACTCCTTTTTTGTTGGGTGCTTTGTCATATTCACATGTACATTGGCAGGAAAAGTCGTCCTCACTCTGCCTCTGTGTGTGTCCTATAAAACCCTTGTGTAGAGATCATGTCTGAGATCATTGTATTTCACCTTTTCTTGTGAAAGATTATACCCTTTTGTGCATTTACTGGTGATTTCCCCTGGCATTATCCATTTTGAATGCCCCTCATGGTGAGTATTTTACCACCTCTCTTGGTACACCAGTAAATATCACAGGTTATCCTCATGTTCTTTCTCTGTGAGGAAGTTTTCTTAGTGTTCAGCTAATTTGTCCTGTATTTCTATTATCAGGTCAGAAGAAGTGATATCTTCTTTCATAGCACTTTTCCTAAGGAATTTTATCCTTCATATGGTCATAAACTTTGGCAGAAGCCTTGTCCATACTGTGGACAAGGTAATCTAAAGCCCATAATTACTGTTAAGAACAAGATTAACCTCTTTTCAACCAGTTTTCAAAAACCAAAGCTTAGGGATACTTCTGTAAACTTCCTGCTTTTCCCAGCCTCGGTAAGTAAAACTGGCTGTAACCAAAGTGAGAATCTAGGAATTATTTTGAATAATAGTTCCCTGTAAATATAACAAACACAGTTGAACAAAATAAATTTAAAAACTCTCTCTTTTGCAAATCTTAATATTATGCCAGAGTAGTTAATACCTAGTACAAAAATTATTTTCTATATATTATTTATGTATTATTTTGAAAGATTGTGTCTCCCATTTGGAGAAAGATATTCCTCTCCCTTTGCAAGGCCAGTCTTTCCCTAAAGGCTTCATGCATTGACTGTCACTGCAGAAGCCTTTGGACTACATCCCATATTTCCACTGCTTGCTGATTGAGCAACTGCATCTGACAGAGCTTTCCTGTCTTTTCTAGCTGTTCTGAAAAATCCTCATAGCCAAATGGGTTGCAGGTATTTGGGCTACATAGTGGAAGCAAATCTCAGCAGCCAGAGGAATGAGATGTATCAAATGCTTGTAATCACAATAATATTGGTGATTCAGGGAATCAGCTCTGAACCACATCCCGTTTTCTAAAATATGTATTTCTCTTTGTGTCAGAGTTGTTACCTTCCCCATTGAATCCTAGTACTACAAACACACAGGCTTTAAGCTGGATTTACACAGAAGCGAGATGCAATGTAAGTAGGATTTTACATTACTCTCTGCTCTCTTTTCTCCCTCTCAGGATTTTCCTTAAGGAGATAGAAAATTGCATTGAAAACCCTGAGCTTCTTGCCCGATGCTTTTTAAAAAGAGTAAGTACATCCTTTTGCAGTTTTGTATGACTATCTATGGCCTTATCCTACAGGACTTACAGATTTACTCCTATTCTTTCATTCCAAAGGCTTTTGTGAATGAGGGCAACTCCCATAAACAGATATTCCCAAATTAGGCCACAGTCAACAAGGATGTATTCTGAAATCTAACCCTTTACCTATGTTAATAACATAGAGAGCTGTTACCAGTATTTTACCAAGTATTTTAAGTCCCCTTTAAAAGAAAAAAACAAACAACACACCAACAAATAACAGTGATCCAAAGGTTTAATCTTTTATGATCCTTTTCATATCAGACAAATTTATACCAGCAGTCTGATGTAACCCTGACACCAACCTGCAGTAAAAAAAGCTCAGAACAATATCACCAAAGGTTACTCTGAGTGCAGACAATATATCCTGTTCCTGCCTTATCTTATCCTTCTTTCCTCTGCACAATTCCGGACTTACAGCCCTAGACCTGACCCAGCAGAGTCTGCTGCCATCCTTGCACAGATCCCACCAGCTCCGTAAGACTCTGTGAGGTCGATTCCCTGACTTGTTCACATAATTCAACAATAAGTGGGATTCTCCCCACTTACTTGTATGAAGTGGTGGGGGTCAGCTGTTTGCTTAAAAGCAGAGAGAGCTCATTTCTGAGAAAGCCTCAAGCCATCAGGCAGTGGTGGCTTTGGCCAATTCCATGTGTGTTGCTTCCTGTGGCTCTCAGTGCCCGAGTTCTGTAGCTTTCCCTGAGAGCTCCCAGTCATGTCCCTCCTCCACCACCCCCCTCAGCCTGACTGTTAGTTCTGTTTCCTGCAACACAACCAAAGGTGCTTGTTTATGTGGCACTCATTCAGGGGCCCTACTAATGAGAAAAGAAATCTCTTTTGGTGGATTGCTACCGTTTTCAGAGTCTGACAAAACTGCTTGAATAAGACTCTGTGTTTTGCACAGGAAATGGAAGTGGCATGAAAAATGGGAAAATCTGTCCACTGTAGTCAAAGGTACCTCCTGCCTCTCCTGTATACATCTACATTTGCTGCTTTTCCAGGGTACACATTAAATACAGACAGATTTGCATGTACCAGTCAGAGATGTTGAGCACTCCCACATCACTAAGATTCAATGGGAATTATGAATATGTGATACTTGCAAAGGGTATGCCCCCAATTTACAAACAGGTCAGACTGAAGAGAATCGTACGGGTGTAAACATGATTATATGTCCACTGAATTATTTTCTGTTTAACAGCGAAGCATTTAGAGCTTGAGTAAATGACACTACTAAGGAATATGTTGTTATCCTAAGATTCAGATTATAAGCAGGAAAATATTGTGGTGAAATCATTATGCAAAAGAGGATAAGTGGTCTTTCAAGAATGCAGACCTTTGAAATCCAAGAAGCATAAAGTAGTCCATGCATTGCAAATACCCCTGGATTTACAGCTAAAGAAAAATTCTTGATATAGAATTGACACTATAATTCTGCAGACAGTTCAAATTCCATATTTGTCTCTCTCTGTAAAAACAGCGACGAGCCCAGTTCTCCTCACTATTCCACAAAAATGAAAGCAGCACTAAAGCTGTGGTCCAGGTTGAAGTGAAAGCAAGACAGTCTGTCACCTTTGCTCATCAGTTTCTGTGCAAGAGTCAAACCACACTAAGTCTATCAAATAAGAGGTTAAATCATGCATTTGCTTTATTCCTATTTCAAATTTCACACTAAGAAAGCACAAGCTTCTTTCTTGAGATGTCTCTGCTCACACAGTAGCACCTTTGATTCAAGAACTTGCCCTTATGTTCTGTTTTTAGAAGAAGCCACATAAAGTCCAGAAATGTGTTGTTTCTGTTGGACTGCCTTTAGGAGGCACAAACAAAAGTCTGGTTGTGTGTTTGTGTTCCCCATGATTTGGCAGCTTTTTATGCCTTCCTGCTGAGCAGTGGCTTCTGGCTGCCCTGTAAATTATGACTGTGCTTGCTATGACAGGGAGAAACAGAAGCAGTTGCTGTTCCAGGTGATGCCTGAGTTCTGTGAGGAAACTCACATTGTTGCAGATTCTCGTCTCTATTTCCCCTTCTTTTACGGGTGTCGCCATCCTGTCACGACATCGTCGTGGGTTTGTGATTAGAAACAGCTTTTTAGATTCATACTTGAAAAACTCTAGCCTGTCTGATCACACTGGGCTTTTTCAGCCCTGATTCCAGAGTTTCCTGAAAGCATCCTGAGAGCTGCAGTGGTGCCAGAGTCCCTCCAGCCCATGCCAATCATTCCTCTGCCATCTCCCCACACACTCTCCCACCTCCACCAGTGCCACCAGATCAGCTGTCACCCTGAATGTGAACTCTTCTCAGGTGATGACAGAAAGGCTGTAGAGTCACAGCCTGTTTCTCCTCTCTGGCTTCTCTCCTGGAACATAGTAGCAGGTAAAAGATGAGCCAGAAATGCCCTTCTTGTCATCCTTCCCACTTTGCTCGACTTTGTTTAGGGCACGATTTTCATATGAACTAAATTGCAAGTGAGCCATCTCAGCTTTGCCCACATGGCAGCTATTATACCATCACCAAGAGGCTTGACCTTATTTAAAGGTGTGGTCAAGGATTACACAGCTGTTCAAAGAGGGAGGGATGGGCACTGAATAAATCAGGATGGGTTTCCTCCTGCTTTATCAGCAGCAGGAGGGACAGTCTGGGCTGATCTGCTATACGAAAGACAGGGAAGAAGGAAAGCTTACCAAACCAAGGCAGGAATGCCCAGAATGAAACCAAAGGTGTGTCAGACTGCTTACCAACATGTGCCAGGAGATGTGTCTGGCAGGAGTGATTCACTGTGGATTACCACTGTTTACATATTCATATTGCTAAGCTTAAAAAAGGGAATAATTTAGTAGGAGCTGGCAGTTAGGGCAGTTGGTGATTCAGGGTGAAAGAAGCATTTAGAAAAAGAATCTATCTGTGAAAGGACAGTAGCAGCTGACCAGAAACCTGTGAGTTGGATTCAAAGGGCTAAATTCTGCTCTGAAGCAAAAATTATTCATAAATCAGCAGTCAGAAAGATAATTGGAACTGTGCATAAATGTCATGTGCATTGGAGCTTACAGAGATCTCAGGGTGCAAATCAATGAGGAAAGGAAAAACATTACAGGAGATGAGCATGGTGTAAAAATACCAGTAAGAATTCAGAACCTTTGGGTATGAAAACAGATGTGAGTTGAGCATGTAAGAGTGAGATTTGAATAATTAGGCAATTAATTATTTCTTGGCATTTTAAAGTGCGATCCTAGTAATTTTATCAGGAATTTTCTATTTCTAACAGTATTGTAAAACTTAAAGCTGTCTTTAAAGACCTAAGTATCTGCCTGAGCAGGCAGGTGTCACTGACCTAGGTAGGAGTCGATTGCATTGGCATAGGGTGGTTCCACTATGGCAAACTACTGGTAAATTGTTGGTTATTGCACCTTTTCTTTAAATTAAAGTTGGTTATTTTCTCTTACTCCTAATAGTGCTCTTGACTGTTGCTGTCTCTGTTCTTCTTGCCCAGTCCAATTAGATTTCTGTGGGCCAGGAAGAGATTGTAATACTTGATTATGCTTTATTCCTACTTTTACTTCAGTGGGTTTGACCCCCTGCTGACTTCCCTCCAAGACAACACTACAAACCATTCTATTTTTGTGAAGAAAACACTGTACCTCTTTTGAAACAGCACCACTAATCCTCTATTTAGTTGCAACAGAGCTTTTTGTGTTGCCTAATCCTTAAGACAGCTCGGTGTTCTGTGGCACAACTCTGCTCTCACAGCTGATTCCTCAGGGTGATGTCAGTGTGGGTCTGGAGAGGAAGACAGCAGCAACATTGATTTCTTCTAGTAAGTCTATACAAAAGGAAACGCTTTCCCTGCAACAGGAGTGTATAGGAACTGTCTAATGGGCTGAAAGCACAGAGACAAGAGCCAGGAATTCCTGAGATTTATTTGTGGCGCTTTCTTTGATTCGCTGAGGTCACATCCTGACCAGGGTAGGTGCAGATGAAGATGGGAAGCTCCCAGCACAGCCGGAGCTGCTGCATGGCCCTGTGGCTGCTGGGCTGCCTGGGTGTATAGCCAGTGAGCCCAGAACCTGCCAGAGGAACACCCATCTCTGCATCCACCCACACAGCCCAGGGAGCTCAAAATATCCCTCCCTGAGCTTTTATAGAGGTTGCCTTTGTTTTCACTGAACTCGATGAGATTTTTGCCACAGACCTCAGTGTAGTCAAAGCTAAACAGAGGTAAAGTGAATCCACCCACTATCAATTTGGATAAGACAGGGTTTAAGTATATCCCCTGCCTGGGCTGGGACATCAATAAAACAAACTTCCTACTTTTTTATTTATCAATGTAGTTTTGAGAGCCAACACTGTTTTCAGGGTGTGTTGAACAGGTAATCCTTAGCTGTGTGGTGAGCATTGTTAACAATTACAGTCTGTGCCAGTATTGTTAGTAAAATTTACATTTCTAATGTGTCTTTAAAGTTGTTTGTTTTCAAACCGTTTATTCCCCTCCCTGAAAGATACCAGTTTTGCAATTAGATTATGTGTCTTCCAGTCTGCTTTTGTGTGAAAAGTGAGGGGAAAAAAAAATCTTACTTTCAGGTGTATTAAACTTAATCAGGAGTAAAAAGTAAGTTTGGTAGTTTCAGTATATTTTTACATTCAGAGTTATCCCCATGTATTAATTATTTCATGTCTTGGGATGGAAGGTGAGAAAAAGTGTGATTCAATGTAGATGCTCTATGGATTCTTTTTTCTTAACTTATCTAAACTCTCCTTTTCTTGCAGAAAGAGGACCTCCAAATATATGAAAAGTACTGTCAGAACAAACCAAGGTCTGAAGCTCTCTGGAGACAGTGTGGCGACAGCATCTTTTTTCAGGTGGAATTTCACTGCAGGCTAGCAGTGCAAGACCCATAAAGCTCGTTTTCCTTCTGTATCTCTTCCTTCTTTAGAAAGCTTAGAGCAATACACAGACTTTTCTGCCTGCTTCTGGTACTGAAGGCAGGTGCTTCAGTGTGTGTCAGGCTGCTCTGGGCAGGAGATTGGGCAGGTAGAGCAGGAGGCAGATTTCCTGCTCAGGAGCCTGACTGCGGGCTATACCCACACCAAACCAGTGCTGGCTCCTTTGCAAACCCCAGGTGATTGCAGTCTCATCAGCAGGGAGTGCCAGATTTCAACATTAAGTTGAACCTTAACATTAGCTCTTGTTTAGATATATTTTCACTGGGGCATAAATAACCAGGAAATTCCTGTGCAGCTGGAACAAATTTTTCTGTCAGTTAATTCACAGACATATAATCTCAGATTGTCAAATGATAATGATCTTGGTGTCTTGCCTGTGTTTCAAGAAACAATTGTATTTTTCTACCCTGTTATCTCTCACAGGAATGTCAGCGTAAATTGGATCATAAGCTCTCACTGGATGCTTATCTCTTAAAGCCAGTCCAGAGAATCACCAAGTATCAGTTGCTGTTAAAGGTAAGTTCTCCATGAGGGTGCAAAGATTTCCAGTGCATAGCATTTTACTTAAAGAATAGCAAATCAGTCAGGACTGCCTGGAAATAAATCCTTGCTCAATTCTTCAGCAAATACTTTGCACTATTCAGTTGTAAAATGGTAAAGAACAGAAAAAGAAGGGACTTGCATTTTGGAATTGGAACTGCTGTTTCTTAGCAGTACTTATATACTAAGCAATAGAAGTATTCTATTCTGTGTGTAGCTCTCTCTATATAAAGTAAGATATTTTACATAGCAAGTATTTTATTGTCTTATTTGTTTTATTTCTCTTTAAACAGAAATTGAACTTGGCTTTATTGGGTCAGTATATGGTTTTACAGTCTAAAACCAGGAACTGATGCCTTAAATCCTGTCTTTAACATCTGTCCCTGTTTAACAAAACTCTTTCAGCTCTCTGAACTGATATTTTCCCATGGTTGTGAATCAAACCTTTCAGAAGGAGCCACTCCCTTTTGCTGCTTCTTTTTAAAAGACCCAGCTAGGAATAAATTCTTTGTAATTTCTCCAGGAGATGAATATGTGAAATTCCCTCTTGATTTGGCTGGAACCCTGAGTGATCCGTGCTTGACTCTGTGGTCTGAACTGGGCAACAGGAAATATATAACTCAAAACAATGACTTTTTTTGTTTGTTTGTTTAAGATGATGGCTTAAATTTCTATCTTCATTTCCTCAGTTCTTTAAAATAATACTTATTGTCTTTCCTTATGGGAAGGTCATGAAGGTGAATTACATGCTGTTCTCAAGCCTCTGGGATTAATGTAGTGTTGTGCACTGTCAAGAAATTTAGCATTGAAATTTGCAATGAAGATTTTAGGCTGCCATTTAACTTGCCAGTAGCTACCATGGCACTGCTCAAATTGTGCCAGTGCAAGCCATTGGAGGACCTGGCTGGCCCTTCTTGTGCAGTATTTCTCTGAGCTGTTTATTGACCTTATGGAAAACTATAGAATCTAAATATTGAAGGGGAATATTGACAAGGATAAAACTTCACCGATTCCAGCAGGTTTACATCAACCTACTATGGAAATAAATTTGACTCTGTTTCTTGAAACTAATCTGTGAGAATGGAAAAAGTGTCAAGGTCTCCAGAAAAGCAAGAGTAAACCAGTTTCTACTTTTAGTTCGAAATATGACTGTAAATAAAACCAAGATTAGATCAAGGAGTAAAATTCTCAGGCAAAACAGGTCACAGCCATTGGGGTTTGAAGCTGGTCAGACCAGTTTCATACTTAGCAACAACCCATTGGCATGGGCATTTACCTTGTCAGGGATTATGAGATCTGTGAAGATGATGCACTCTTTTCCTGGTAGCAGGAGCACTTAAATATGTAGAAAAATGGAAGTCAGTGAAAAATTGATAACAAATAAGTGCTTAAGAAACTGTGTGCCTTGAGTGGTGGGCAGACTAGATTTAAATTTTGGGTCACAATTACTGCAACCCTCTATTTTCAACCAGTTTTGCTGATATGCTCATGCTGATAAAAGCAGCATGCTCACTGTACAAGGAGCAGAGATCCATCCTCATCCTAGACAGTGTGCAACAGCTACTATAGGAATGAATCCTGCTTTTACCTTCTAATGCCTGGTTACCCAAGCACTTGAGGAGAGCTGCTGCTGTTTGGGGTTTGGAGGAACTACCTTTTTGTGGCCCCGTTTTAGGGTAACACAAGTGCCTCAGCTTTTGGATTAAACTGTTTCCAAACTCAAAATGTGGAATGTCAAACTTGCCAAATTCAGACTGGAAATGAATTTATATTTTTAACAGTGGCAAGTACCTTGTGGAACTACTTGCACAGGAAAATGGGGAATTCTCTAGCACCTGAAATAATTATATTTAGTTTGTTTTCTAGCAGATGTGAAGAAAAAAACCCTGAAAGTAAAACCCTCTGACATGCAAGAAGTTCATTGTAAATATGTCAGAATGGTCCCATCTCATCTTAAATGAACTTGAAAATGTCCAGAAGGTCAAAATGTGTTCTCAATGACAATCCTGGTGAATGTCCTGTTTGATTTTGTTTGGGGTTTTTTTTTTGTTCCCTTTTTGTTTTCCTATCATTCTGCTGCTTTGTCTATACAGCACAAATTTCAGGGAGGATTGTCTTATGGTGTCTTCTGGTTTAAGAAGTTCTCAAGTAGTTTCTGTTTTACTTTTTGATCAGGAAATGCTGAAGTGCAGCAAGAATTCAGAAGGTACTGCTGAATTGGAAGAAGCCCTGGCCACAGTGCTTGATATCATCAAATCAGTAAATGATTCCATGCACCAGATAGCAATCACAGGATACGAGGTACTATTTGCTGTTGCTCCTACTCTGGTCTTGAGCAATCCAATGTTCCTCCCAACACTGATTGTGCTGTGCTTTTGGCTGGTACACTTTGCAGGAGCCTGTGCCACATTCCTGAAGGATGCCACTCAGTGGCATGTTGTGATGGCCAAAAATACTTGTCTGCACACCTGTCATGTGGACGTGGGGTGTGGGTGTGGGGAGGTAGTGGGGCAAATGTGGGACTTCTGAGTAATTGCACCCAAAACTCATTTGTAGGTGAGAGGTGCAAGTGTGGCAGACATAACTTAAGAAATTTGCTGAAACTCTGTGACCTCTGTGCAGTGTGAGAGTTTTCAAATCTTTTGTGCTGAGGGAGGAAAATTTACCTTCCTCTTAAAGGAGATAATAGAATTCATCCCAGTCACTGGCAAGCTTGTTATCTGAAATGTGAAATAACAACCACAGTACAAATCAAAGGGAACAAATATATATATTTATCTGCTCAAGTTCCATTCAAGTCATATGACTTTCAAGAACTAGTGTTGCCTACATAAAATGAGCCCTTAAGTGAGAAGTGGAAGTGATTGACACATAAAGGAAAAACATGCCTGGCAAAATGAGGCCTGAGGGTCATGTGGTTGCCCATTTTGAAATAGCTGTAGGGTGAAAATGTCAAGAAAGAAATAATATACTGAGAAACTGGTTTCAAAGAGTTATTACATCAGAGCAAGAGTTTAGTCTAGACACCAGGAAGACTATTTTGTGCAGAATGCAACTTCCTGAGAAGGTGCTGGGGTCTACAGAGACTGTGTGTGGGTGGGAAAAGTTATTCTGTTTTTCAGGATGGGAGTGGCTTCAGGAGTTTTGATGTCTGTAGTTCTGTTTCATGCAAGTGCATCTGGTAGCTGAGGAACCCATGCCCCTGTCAGCCTGAGTTTATAAGTGAATTTAACTGCTTGCTCAGTGGCATGTCAGAGTTCCACTGCTGCACACAGCTGGAGATGCTCCTGTGGACTGTGCACTGCTTTTGAACTGCGAATATGAGCTATTTCTCCAATAGCTGTCCTGGTTGAAGGTGAAGCAGTGGCCACCTCATTATACTGGTAAACACAGACTAGATGTGGTGCCCGTGGATCAGAGAAGCATCACAGGTCACAAGCATAACCTTAGATCCCCCAAACTTGACAAATTTAAATAAAGCATATGTTTACCTCATTCTGGTTATGGCTAAGGCTAAGTGTCTCAGAGATTAATTTTTGGAAAAACTCTTTAAAGCCTGGATAATGTTACTGCAGACTTGAACGAGTCAACATGAGGAGGCTCATGGATACAGGACACAGTTTCCACTATTTCTTGTTCATTCCCAAAGAGAAGGGTAGCTTTCCTCCTGTATTTCCCAGTTTAAATGCAGGTAGTTACAGCCATTTGACAAAAAAAAAAAAAAAAAAAGTGGTTTTAAACTGCTCTGTATGGATGGGCAGAAGAGCTTCCCCAAGAAAGGTTTCTGGTTTCTTAGCTGAACTGAAGAAACATTGCAAAGGGGAACATGGCTGCTGTTTAGCCCAATGCTGACAGCATTCCTGAGATGGTTTGTTACATGATTATTCAATGGGGTGAAAGTGTGAAAGAGGATGCACCCAATAATTATTTCTTCTCCCTGTTCCACCTGTCCCAGGTGCTCAGCTGTGGTGCCAAATAAACACCTCCCATAGCTGATGAAACCACACCCCATCTTGTGGAGTCTTTCCCACACAGCCATGATAGAAATACTTGGCTAGAACACCTTTCAGAGAGGGATATTATGCCAGCAGGAAAGCAGGTTTTGTGTCAGCTGATAAATGCTCCTAATTGCGTAGGATATTCTTCTTCTTGGACTTGTGCACATGCAGACTTGAGGAGCTGAACTGTTGTGTAAGAAATTTCTAACGTGTGAGTCTGGGGTTGGTTTGGTGGGTTTTGGGTTTTTGTTTGTTTGGTTTTAATTTTTATTTTTAGTTAAAGCCATAAAAAAAAAAAGTAGACTAAAGCTTGGAGAGCAGAAGTTTTACAGATGTTTCCTGTTATCATCCCAACACTGGTATACAATTTGGCCTGCATAGTTTGTCCATGAGTTATCATGGGAGATACATGAGTTATCATACATATCTCTCATATTTCATAAACAGGAGATACAGTGTATTGTTCTTATAGGGGATAATTATATTTGAATTAGTGATCAAATCCTCTACTTTAAATTCACTTTTTTTAGGATCAAATATTGCTGCCCACTGGCAGAAATTACCAGAAACAGCATCCTGCTCTCCATTTGCTGCCCACACTAAAGAGAGAGTGCAGGGCTTGTGGGCTGATATTCAAAGGCTGCCATCCCTGTCCATCCTCTTTCTCTCTGCAGTGGCAGCCTCCCACTTCACTTGCTCTATCCCAATCCCAGATACAAGATTGGAGAGGCAGACCTATCACAGGAGTTGAACTGAGCTGGATCTCAGTGCTGTACTAAACAGTGCCTGGAGTGACAGCAGCCTCTCACCATTATCAGAACTGTGTACAAAATATGCTTGTTTGGTTTTTTAATTTAGCTTTACATATCAATATGCTTTTCACAGGCTTGCAGTTTATACCTGCATGCATGTATAAATACAAACATCCACAGTCCTGAATGCACAAATAAAAGATCCAACTCTATATATTAGAGATGGGAGATTGTTACTGATATTACTGAAGTTCTTTGAAAGGTTTGGAGAGTCTAATAATACCCTGATATAGAGTGGAAAAGTACCTAGTTAAGATCTGATTTTGCAGTTGGATCTATGGTAGAGGAGGGGAAGTGAGAGAGAGAACAGGTTGCAATCTTGGAGCCAACATCTTCACCTTATAGTCAACAGAACATACAATTTTTGAAAATAAGTACTTTAATAATGCACTGGGCTTATTTTCTCAACTTATTATACAAAGCATTCCTAGGAAAAACTTGCTGGTAGGATAATTGTGTTTATCATTACTTGTTGAAGGCCATTACCATGTAGGTGTTGCCATATCCTCTATCCACACATTACTGCACTTAAGACTGAACTGTGCTGGTGGCATCGGAGCTACATATTTGTTGATTAATATCAGTTGGAGTATTTACCCATCAGTGGTCCTCAGACAATTTAGAAAGGTCTTGTTACTGCTTGGTTTCACTCTCCCTCAGGTATTTTTATGGCTCCTTGGTGCATTCACTCCCTCTTTGCCCAAGGCTGTGCAGTGTTGCATAGTTTGCAGATAGCAAGCCAGGTAACTATTGACAAAGCTTATAAAAACTATTTTGCAATAGGAGGGAATCACACACCTACATACCTCTGGGCACCAATCCGTGACTTCAGACATCTAAGCTCTTTCAAGGTTTTGCCCACGGATGGAAAAAGCTCTAGAAACTGAAACTAGATCTTGCAGAGCCAGGGCCTTTCCCTGAGCATCTGAACTGCGCTAGGGCTTTGTACTGCCTTGGAGTCAGGAGTCTTGAAACCCTGTTTTTGTCAGAAGTTTCCTCTGAGGTCACCAAAGGGGACAGCCTGTCCTGAGACAGACCTTAGATGCTAACTATGAATGGGGAGACAAATTGAGAATTATGGACATGGAAACCCATAGGTTGATGGGTATATGAAGAAACCATGCAGGATTAGCAAGGGGACGCTCTCCAGCACAAAGGATGCTGAGGCATGTGCCTCTGCCTGGAAGCCTAAACACCATTAGAGGAATGAACTGTGCCTGGGATTACCCTGTTGGAATGTGATGTGCGCTCTCTTGGTTTCTAGGGCGATGTCAGTGAGCTTGGCAAGCTGTTGATGCAGGGTTCCTTCAACGTGTGGACCGACCACAAGAAGGGGCACAACAAGGTGAAGGACTTGGCCAGATTCAAACCGATGCAGAGACACCTCTTCCTCTATACAAAGATGCTACTTTTCTGCAAGAAACGGGAGGAGAACACAGATGGCCATGAGAAGACAGCTTCATACAGCTTTAAAAATTCATTAAAGGTAATAAATGCAGTAATGGTGGGGGAGATAAGTAAATCTGGTGTTCTCACAAGACAAGGATGTTTCCATGTGGAGATTTGAAGCAGGTGCACATATCTGGAGCTGTCTCACACCCCTGAATGTGTTCCCATTTAGTTTTGGTCTGGAGACAGATCAATCCAGATGTCCTGCAACTCCAGACATGAACCTTGTTTTTGCAACTTGATACAAATGGGCACCTTGTGTGTTCTTGCCCACCATCCCATAAAGAGAAGCAAGACTAAATAGACCTGCATCTCTGGTTGTTCTGCCTGTAGGTATCCTGCAAGTGCAATTCTACTGCAGGTTTTACAATTGACATCAGTTGAGCAGGTCTGTTCTGTGACAGAAATAGCTACAGATGAATCAGTGCAGTAGAAGTGCCCTTTTATTTGCAAGAGTGGCATTTCCAGATATGAGTCAGGACATTTCATGGTGGGATTCACAAGTAGGCCAATTTTTCCTTTAAGCACATTGACGTGACACTTGTGACCTTAGCCAACTGATACGGATCATGAAGTGTAATGCTGCAAACTTATTACAGGGTAACCAGACAGGAATTGTAATAGAACCTGGTTCAAGAGTTGAAACAATTCATATAAACATTTGTAGTTTCTTTCTGTGGAGAGAGAAGGGATGGTGGCATACCACTGCCTAAATAAATCTTCAAAGAAATGCTAAGGTAAATCAAGGACAGGGAGGATGAATGAATACAGGAAGAAGATGGGAAGCTGGTAAGTAAAGCAGCAGCTGAACTTCAAAACTGTGGCAAAGAATATTTCATTTAAGAAACCTAGAATTATTTCCTTCAGGTTTTTTGTGTTTGGCTTTGCAGTTCAGTCATTAAATCTCACAAAGCCCTGTTCCATCCCTCTTCCTCTCCCACCTTAACAGGTCGGTGATTACAAAGGAAACTAGTCTTCCTAAAACTGAAAATTTGTCTAGGTGGACAAGAGCCAGGATAGGGTTGAAAACTGATCCACAGATGAAGCAATGAAGGAAAAGAGGATAAACTCATGATCAGATATTAGCTTGGGTTACTTTTGAACACTCTTTCCCTTTAATCAAAAAGATGAACAACAAATTAGATATTGAGAAATAACACGTCCTGACTTTCAATGACTCACTATAGTGTAGAACTGAATGCAGCCTTTTCAAAATGCTTCTCAGAGGATTGAGTTTAAAGACTATTGAAATTTTCCAGATTTCAACGTCATCTTCTTTGTTTTGAAACAGATGAGCACGGTGGGCATTACAGAAAATGTAAAAGGGGATAACAAGAAGTTTGAGATCTGGTATAATGGCAGAGAAGAAGTCTATATCATTCAGGTAATGACAATCCTTTTTTCCCCCAAGGACTATAATACTTTCTTTCAATTGAATTGTTTTCAAGAATGTTCACTGTCCTGTACACTCCAGAAACAATAGCCATTGAAAGCTTCATTGTTGTGTGGGCACTGGAATTGCCAATTTATTGTTGTAAAAACGGTCATGGTTTTGGCTAAAAGAGGAAACAAAGTAGTGGGAAATTTCTTGGAATGCTGGACAGAAAAGCAAGGACAGGACCTTAGATTCCTTGTAACCCTTCCATCTCGAAGAGCATCCTCTGCTTTGCTCAAAGCTGGCCCCAGTGTTCCAGTCCTTGGGAAACTGAGAGCAAATGTAGGTCAGGGCAGCACAGTGATTGGCAGAAAGTTTTAACTGGATCTGCTTTGCCTTGTCCTCTTGTGTTCTCAGGCATCTTCTGTTGAGCTGAAAAACACCTGGATTTCAGAGATTCGCAAAGTCCTGACAGGACAACTGGAAGCGTGTAGAGGTAGGATACACAAAGCAGGATCTGGTAATGTTGCCTTCCTTCTGGAGCTGTGTGTGACAAATGGAGCTGGGATGAGTTACAGGCTGACCTGTACCACCAGTGAAATGGGCAAGAACAGATCTCCAATGTGAGGACCAGCTTGGTGGTTGCAGCATTGCTGGGATTAAACCCTTGTCCTGGTCAAAGAAAATTCCTTGGAACTTTGGAAATGGCATTGATAATTATTCCATTCACAGTTAGTCCAAGTGACATGGTTTTCCTCTGTTCTCCCTCTCAAGCCACAACTCTAGAGACATCCATTCACACCAGCATGTGAGGAGTTGGAGTCTTCACTTTGTGCCTGCTCACAAGGCCTGGCACAAAAGATCTCTGTCTGTGTCCATGACCGAACATGGCAACTGTTCCTCTCCGTCCTACTGTTTTCTTTGCTTTGTTTGGGCTTTGAAGGCTTTTCTTTTCAATCTACTCACCCACCTTATGTTTTAAATGTCAGTCAGTTATCCCATCTTTTTACCTTGGTGACCTCCCTGTAAAACATGCCTGGTGACATTTCCCTCTCTCACAGAGATGTCACTATGAAGGTGGTTTTTGACGTGTTCAAAACCACGAATGATCAAAGCCTCATAAGTACCTAAAGTAATGACACCCTTTTTATGCAAGATATTGAACCCCAGACAGACAAAAGGAAAGAACTCCAAATTTTTGTAAGTGCAGTTTCAGGACTTGATCTAGGGACTTTCTGATATGGTTTGTAATATTGACTCCTGAGGTATAAAAGCTGGTGTTGCTTAGGCTACTGCAGTAGAGAGAAGAGAAAACGTATGTGTTTGACAGGAAAGAGTGCTAATCCTCCATGTGTGTTTTTAGGCAAAGAAAATGAAGCTTGTATGTCCCCCAGATGAGCATTTGTGAAATCTGTGTAGCATAAAAGACCTGTTAGCTAGAGTTACTGTGCGTTTTCCAGAGAAAAATACTCAGAAATCAAGACTGAAAGTTTTTTAAAGAATTTATGTTTTGATGTTTGTTTTGTCTTAAGATCATAGGATTCTAGAATATTTCAGATTTCAAGGGACCTCAAGACATCACAGTCCAAGGTCCTGCTCAAAGCAGAGTCAGTTATTGGCCAAACCACATTACTCAAGACTTTATCCAGTCTGGTCTTAAGAACATCCAAGGGTGACTTTCATCCTACTCTATGAGTAAAGTTAAGCTTCCCTTCATTGTGAATCCAGCAGAAGAGCAGTCAGAGGGTATAACTTGTATCTCATATGCTGTTACAACTCTTCCCATTGCCTTTTCCCAAATGATCACATGAGTCAAAGCCCTTATTGCAATACTGATGTCAGGAAGCACATGCTTTGTCCTGTGGTTTTAAACAGTTGTTTCTATTCCCAATGACTCATGAAAGAAGAGACTTTAATCCAAGACTGGATATTTCTCCAACTGTGCATTGCAATGAGAGAAGGAAGAGGGATATATTTATTTGTCTGGCTGTTTTTAATGACTTGTTAGGAGTTGCACAGGGGGTTGGAATGTTGGAAAGAACCAGCTGAGGTGAATGAGTGAGTGAAGGGCAAAGAAGGTGGCCAAAGGTATGCGATAAACATTTTGGGTTTAACATTTGGGTCATTCGAGTCCAGCACTCAGTGCATGTACAGCCCCATCACATACTGCAGTGAGCAGGGAATGCCAACAAGGCTGTGGGTAACACCTTGGTCCATCAATCCCAAACAACGTAGTTGTGTCTTGAAGGCAAAGGAATTACTGGTGCAGCTTAAGGGATTTGAGCAAGGCTGTGAATCAGTTGCCAAATGGAGCTACTTCTGACTCCCCACCCAGAGTGCACATTTCTTGCCTGCCAACAAAAGACTTCATTGAGTTTAATCTTTTGGTGCTGCCCCGACCCCTTATCAGTTCTCCTTTCATTGATAGGAGATTCATCTTCCATAGCAAAATAGCCTTGGGATCTCGGCAACCTGAGAGTTTGAAAGCAGCTCCTTCCACTGCTTCCTCACTTCTCAGGGTCTGACTCTCCTGGCCCTGAAATACAGGCTGTCAGCATCTTTCTTACCATTTTTCTTCACTCAGCACTTACTGGACATAGGTGTTGCTACCTTACAGCTATGCAGAAGGAGTGAATAAGTGGCATCTAAACAACATTTTATTTCTGTTTGTCAAGGATGCTGAGCAAAAGCATTCTGCAGAGGGTCAGGAATATATCCCACTACGTGTCTGTGTGTGCAAAAGCACTGGTGTGCATGTGTTGCTAAATGCAGAAAAACCTGTGAGCCACAAAACCTGTGTTCTGGGAAACATGCCATTATATCCATTCTCTAGATCCATATAGTGCAATCAGCCAGGAAGAGGTACAGAGGAAAGAGAAGGAAGTAGGAGAATAAATCTCTTCTGCACTGAAAAAATACGAGTGGAAGAGCTGTTTGGGTGAGCTAAGGTTTCACTAAGATCATCATATGCCTTTTCTTCAAGTACAAGCATTCCATTTTGCTTGCAGTGGAAGTAAAAATCTCTTCTCTCCTATTTCTCTTTCCCGCCTTCTACATAAACACAGAAGCAATTTATACAACTTGGAGCAATTTCTTTTTGTTTTTTCTTTAACAGAAGCAAGTCAACTGCACCAAAGAATCACTGAGAGTGTGTACCATGCACCAATGGATTCCAATGCAAGCAGGTAACCACAGCTACCATGGCACATTCAGGACTATGTTTTGTCTTGCCTTTGTGCTTTTGCAGTACAGAAATTCTTAGGGTTTTGTGTTTAGCTTCCTGGGTATGAACTTACTTGGTTGTCTTCCAATTCTTTAAAGATAAATACATAGTAAATACAGATAAAGATTTTGCTCATGGGGGAACTAAAATCACAATGCAGAATTCATTTCAAAGATTAGCTCAAGTTTAGGCAAAATGTATTGGAACATTTCCAGGATGTTAAATGGAGCACATTTTTATAATGACCCAACTGCTGGGCAAGGCTAATATAAGTTGGCATGAGGTATCACTGTAACATTTTAGCGGGATCAATCAAACCAACAGGTCCAAGGTAACACAGCCAGCCTTTGAGAGCTGTACAACTCCAGGCAAATAACTCCAGGCAATTAAGCACGTGCAGTGCTAAATCCTGCACCATATTTTCTCTGGGCTTGCTTACGTTTGCTTTGTTTAAGGTTTAAGGGTGGAAATCTTTCAGCAGAACCACCTTGGGGATAGGAGAAATTTATTCCAGTAAGATATGAAATTCAAGCACAAAAGTGTTTCAGAATAATCCAGATGTGTGTCCTTCTTGTAAGGCTTTTAAAGTGAGATTTTTTTTTTTCAGAGCAGAAATTATAGAAAAAATATATAAACAGAAAATTAATTAACTCCAGGAAGAAAGGCCATGTGATTAGCTGTTTGTCTTAGAACGGATTAAACCAAAGGAAAAATGAAGCGCTTGTTGTCCTCACTCTGACAACTGTGCCAGAGAAGGAGAGCTCAGATGCTTCTGCTCCAAATGCCAGGTCATTATAGGAACAGGAGGAATACAGTAACTCTTCATGAAAGAACAACATTCTGGGCTGTCAGGAATGGAACAAGGTTTGGAGTGTAATGTGTGTCTCCAAGAGAAGTAAGGACAGAGGAATTGCAGCACAAGTTGGCTTTGCGCTAGCTGACGTGAAGTGGTGGATCCAGAATTCCTCAGACTGTAGAGCCCCTTCTGCAGCCTGTTTTGAGATGCTGGGTGAAGGAGGAGAAGAAGAGAAGCCACCTCGTGGCCACAGTCTGTGTTTGTGACTGACATGGCCAAGCAGCCCCAGTTGTGGAAGGTGCTGTGGGTAAGCCAGTGGCAGGCAGTATTAGCTAAAGAGCAGCCAACATCATCAGAGTTCTGCCAGTGGTTGGAGAATAATTAATAATTGAAATCTTATCTAACCAATACACACCTTTTCCTGGGTTGCCTGTGTGCCAGTGACTGTTGCTTATTGGGAATCGTCAAACCTGTGCTGTGACATCAATGAAATCTGTTTGCAGGATGTTCTCCCCTCCCCAGGCTGTATCTGCTCCATGACAGAGGCTCTCCCCTTTACTTGTTTATGTGCCACCACAGCACTTGGGACTGCAATTCCATGAGATAAGGCAGGGCTAGCTTGACTCAGGATTGGAGCTGAGGTGTTGGCAAGAGGGACACTTGGAGCCAGTGCCTGTAATACAGGCAGTTATTGAATGTCCCTGAGTCCTGTTCAATCTATTTCAGTTCTCTGTAAATTCTTCCCCAAAGTTTCACTGTTTAATCCTAAATGAGATGCCCTGAAGTATCTATTACTGCTGTATCTCTCTCAAGGGATGGTTGCTGCATTTCAGTGATAATGAAATGATCCTTTTGTATTGTTTTCTAATCTATTTAAACATATGAAACTTAAATAGATTATTGTTCTAACTGCTTAACTATTTTCTTTGTTGGAAATGACTGATTCAGTCATACATCCATGTAAAAATATCCTCTGCACATAGATAAACACAAACACTTGGAGATGACTGCAGATGCTGTTTCAGAAAAGCTCGTGTGTTTTCTTGGTGTCTTTCCCACAGCTGTAAATCTTTAACTCTGTCAGCTGCACATCTCATAGTTATCTCAGCCCAGCTGAGAAGGAACAGAGAAAAAAGAATAAGGAAATGTGAGTGTGCTTTGGATTTGTTCGCATATTTATTTTGAGCCCAAATTTGTACCTGACATTAGGCTGAAAAATCACATTTTGATTTGGTACAGGAGGTGATAGAGACATTGCTGAGGTTCCATCAGAAGTGGGTCAGGGGTTCAAATACAAAGCAATGAGTCCTGGGCTGCTTTATAGTTATGAAAGTTATTCACAGATCTCTAGTATTCCAAATGTTTTAATGTTTGTAATTGTATCTCAGGCCTTCCCTTACAGCAAAATAAACCCTATGAATGTTAAGTTTAACAGTTCATTGTTAATTGTAAGCAGCAGTGTAATTGCTGATACTTGTTAATAACAAGCATGTTGGCAACGAGTATTTCAAATATGTAGATACAGTGAAATGTATGGAGCAATCTGCCAAAGATAACAGTCAAACACCCAAACTAAACCACCAGACATTTGCAAAACAATGAGGATAAGAAACATGAGAAAATCATGCAGCTTGAATGTCTTACAAACCAAGGGTGGGAAGGTCCTTCCTGTTACAGACACAAGGCCAGTACCTGTGCAAATCTGTCAAGGCAGATCCCCTGTGGTCTGTGGTTCAGTTGTAGTCAGGGATATCCCACTGGGATTCATGTGTCCAAAGAGAGGAAGAAACAGAAGTTGCGGGAAGCCGCTGGAATTCACGTGTTCCTCCATACACGGTGTGAACCTCTTCATGACCATCCAGGATCCATTTCTCTCCTGGAGACAAATGTACTTAAGCTACAAAGGGTGGAAAACTGGGATTTTCTTTCCTAAGCTGGTTTTCCCCCTCCTTCCTTCCAAATTGGTTGGACTTGCAAAAAGAGCTTGTGCAGACAACCAGCTTGTTTCTCCATTTTTCTCAGCTCTCACAGAGCACATCCCTTAGCGTGTGGTGCAGAGAGGAGGCAGGGCTAGGATGGCTTTTATCCACCACAGATGCAGGCTTCTGTAGCACAGAATTTTAAAACCTGCTCTTTGTTCCGTAGGCTTCCATGTCTGAGGAGAAAAAGAATCCTTAGTGCTCGGTGCTCTCTTAGGCATTAACCAGGAATGTAATTATTTTTATATTTCTTTTGTCCCAAGGTATAGCAGGAAGTCATCAAGTATTTATGAAAACAAATCCGAGACATCAAACGTGGAAGCATCTAACAATAAAAACAGGAATTCCAGTCCCAGCGCCAGACAAAAGAGAGGTAGGAGTTCTGAGACAGAGCTTTTGCTTCTGAAGGGCAATATTTTTATAACTGCACATATTTCTGGAGTTTTATTGAGGATACTTTAAATGTACGTTGTTTAAACCCAACATCAAAAAAAATGATGCTGCAAAGCTGTGCCGTGAAACTTCCTGAACACCAAGAAATGTTACTAGTTTAGGACTTTTAAGTCTGAATTTTGATGCATTACAGTGTTCTTTATGAAACTTGTGTTTTTTAAAAATAGAATTTTGGGGACAATAGTATATCTATTTTAACCTTCTGTATCCTGGTGAAATTGGTTTCTAGATACATTTAATTTTAAGACTGTCTGTGGACTCTGCTAATTGATTTCTTTGCTTTATGTCTGAGGCTTTTTGCATCCTCTAACTATAGGTTCCCCTCTGGTGTATAGTGAATAAACCCACACACTGTCACAGAAAGTCCCTCTACTGTTTGAGGGCATAAGTACAATAGATATTCTATATAGTGTAGGTTAAAATGAATTGAAGATGAGAAACTGAATCTCATCTGACAGTAGCAGGAAGACAAAATCTTTTGACAGCAGTTTCTCTTTCAGGCAGTGTTTCTAAACGCTAGAGCAAAGAATTTTCTAATAATATAAAATGAAAATTGTGAGGTCTTAGGAGACTAATGCCCAAATGAGGCTTAAAGTAACAGCCCCTTTATAAATAGAGATAGTAAAAAAGAAAGTGGAATATTTTCCCTTTAAAAAATAGGCTATTCACCAAAAGATTTTTCATTTCAATAAGTTTTCATATGAGAAATGAAGTTATGCATTCTTCATTAAAAAATCCAATCTTAAAAATTTGTTTCAGTAAATTTTTTTAAATATAAACTTTTTAAAAATTAAGAAAGTGGAAAAGTGGCTTTTCATTTGAAATTCATAAACCCCTTAAAAAAAAATCCAGGAAAATTATTGATATTTGGTCTAGCTTAGCAAGAGTGTGGGAACTGGGATCACCCTATGTGCTGATTGTCATTCTTCTGTCTTGGCTTTCCCATGACCAGCTCCTCAGGGCTCTGGCTTTGTTCCCACTAGCTCAGCCCAGAGCCTCCTCATCCTCTGGTGGTGGGTGGCTGCTCCTGCAGAGCTGGGCAGTGAGTCCATTCTCCTTTTGGGATTCTGGTGTCCTGTGCATCCTGGGCTGCAAACCAGGCTGCATAGAGCCAGCAAAGAGCTCTCCAGCTTTAGATGTCCCACCAAAACCTGAGGCTGTGTCCCTGTGAAGCACCTCTGGCTGCTCCTCTGCAGGGGCTGAACTGAGTTTTCTACACATAAACCTGTGTTTGGTGTGGATCTGACTGGTGGAGTCACTGCCTTGAAGCCATATGGGAGCAGGTCCTGCAGGAACCTTGTCTAATTGCCCAGATCAAAGCAGGGCAGTTGGAGCAAGTTGCTCACAGCCATGTCCTGCTGGGCTCTGAATAGCTCCAAGGATGGCAACTCCATAACTGCCTTCGGTATGCTGTCCCAGGCCTTAACCACCTTCACAGTAAAAGTTTTTTAAACATTTTAAAATGGAATTTCCTGTATTTCAATTTGTGCCCAATGCCTCTCTCATCCTGTCACTGGACTCCACTGAGAAGTCTGTCTCCATCTTCTTTAGTTGATAAGACCCCCCTGAGTCTTTTCTTCTCCAGGCTGAAAAATCCTATTTCTCTCACACTCTCGTCACGTCAGCTGCTGCAATGCCTTAATCATCTTCATGGCCTTTCACTGGATTTACTCAAATGTCCGTGTCTGTCTTGTCCTGGGAAGCCCAGGACAGCATTCCAAGTGTGTCTCTCTTGTGCGGCAAAGAGGGGAAGCATCACCTCCCTGGTCCTGCTGGCACAACTCTCCTAATGCAGCCCAGGATGCTGTTGGCCTTCTTTGCCACAAGCACACATTGCAGGCTCATGTTCAGCCCATTGCCCTTCAGGACCTGGTCTTCATTATGTTTGGAAATGGTTTCCAGGGTTATCTGGTATATTTGCAGAATAAAGGACAAGGTTTGAAATAATTCAGGTGGAGACAATGTGAAATTAGAGACCAGTGTACAGTGCTTTGCTGGTGCTGAAAGGTAGGGGGGACTTGTGAGCTCCTTACGGGGTTCCTCAGTGAAGTGATGTCACTGCAGAGCTGAAGAACCAGCACTGAAACCCAACCCCTGCAGATGCACTGATGTATTTACCATGGGACTCTGATAATGAAATGCTATGGCTTTCCTTGCCATAAGCAAACAGAAAGTGAATGCATTTTATATACCAGTTTCTGGATTCCTTATAAGCTACAAGGCTGCCTCGCAGTGGGAGCAGCCATGGCAGGGAATGGTTCTTAGGCCAACACAGATGGTCTGACAGCCACAGGCAGCCCCACAGCTGAAAGCTCATCACTCATGGCTAATCACTCATTAGCAATTCCTCACTAGATGCATCTGCCTGGCCCAAAGCTGGCGTCAGGACATTGGGTAGAAGGAGCTGACATAATACTTTTGTGTTGTTGAAATCTGTTAATCTCACACCCACCTATGCATGCAGGCACCTCAGATCCTGGATTATCTTGGCTGCAAATCAAGAAGTGATGTGATGCACTTTCCTTTGGAAGCACAGCTTGTCTGTCACTTGTCCATTGGTGTGGATTCACTGTCTCTTTGTGTTCCCTTTGTACTTCTGGTCTTCATTTGTCCCTCTAATGATTTTCACTTGGCAGTGTATGAAGTAAAGAAGAGGAAAAGCAGCCAACATATGGCCTTTGTCCTGCTCCTTTGCCATAAACCTTCTGTGTGTTACTTACCCACACTAAGAGAGGAGCAGATGCAGAATTTGACAGAAATGTGTGGATCTGGGGGTTTGATCCAGGTCCACCTGTTTCCTGCAATGCAAGTAACTGAGTATCTTTCAAACCCAGAGCCTCAGGACGTCAATCCATCTGTGACTGGTCTCTTTAGAGGCAGCTGTCAGGCAGCATGGCTGGCTTATTCCTGTGGGAGCCTGGCATGTAAGCTTTGCTGGCATGGCATCCTTACATCCCAGCAAAGCATGAGATCAATTGCATGACCATGTGCCTGCTCTGGAGGCTGTTAGGAGGACATCAGGAGGTAAGGCTGAGAGCATATCAGCTTTAGGGCTGACAAGGGCAGACTGCTCAGTGCTAGTGCTGGATAGCAGAAGTGGGACTGCTCACAACACTGGCATGTCTCGCACTGCAAGGCTTCTTCTGTTATTTCTCCCTACAACCTTGTTGTTCCAACCACAGTGATGTGTTTTCATAGTAAAAGGCACTAGATCCTTTTTAACCAGCTTGCTGCTAAACTGTATTTTCCTTTGATGAGAGCTACATCCCTTCACCTGTTTTTCTTTGGTTTTGTTTTGTTATTGTTCTCCATTAAAACTCAGTGAGCCAAACTCAACCCAGGGGCTCTGTTTGGCTCAGCTGGTTAATCACCCTGACCTCATGTGACCTTTCTAATTGATTAGCTCTTGCTCAGGCTTGAACTGAATCAAAATTTATTTATTTATTTTTAGTTGTCATCCAGTGCTAACCTTTCCTTTCCCATAAGCTGAACAGCTGACCCTTCCTTCCTTATTTCTCTTCCCTCTCCCTCTCTCTCCTAGTTGATGCTTCCACCAGCCTTAACCTTGAGCGCACAGCGCTTGCTAGAAAGCGATTCACATTGCAAGGTCTTTCCAACCGCAGAGCTCCACCCAAAGGTAAAACCACCCATGCAGCATTTGGTCTCAGGCCATCTGTCTCCTGCACTCCCACAATGTTCTCTCCATCCCATAGTGCCATCCATCACTGTTTCCCAAAGTGCTGCTGCATCTCACCCAAACGCTCCTGTCTGATGCACACATTTGGCTCCTCTTCTCAAAGACACTGTTACCAGAAAGTGCTCCCACGGCAGTGCTGGCAAGGCAACTTTTGAGTTGGCCAGTTGGGTCTTTTACTGGTGCATATTGCAGAGTAATGGTAATTTCCAGTTTCTCTCAAGAGTCAAAGTGTGAACTGGTTTTAAATGATCACTGTAACTTCTTTCAGCAACTTGCAGGCTTGAAGGGCAGAGAACCATCCCTGTGTTGTGCTACACAAGGTTTTCATGTGTTAAATTGTTCATCGGTTGGACCTCTTTTTTTTTTTTCAAATGTGCTTATCTGTGATTACTCTGGGGAACCAGAATTCAGGAGATCTGGGGTTTATTGCCATTTCTACTTAATTGTTTTATATGATACTGTAAAAGGGTGTGTTCCAGGTCTTTGTGCGTAAATGTTTAACAGATATTTAATATCCATGAACAAAGAGCATTGTGTGTTCCTGTGATGGCTGTACAAGGAAGACACTTCAGAGCAAAGAAAGCAATATGAATAGAAATTAAACGGAATGACTACTTACAATCACTTTCTGAAAAGATACTGCAATTACTCCTTTTATTGTGTGGCTTTTCTCCTGTTCTGATCAGTGATATTTCTTTTGTGAGACAAAAGGTTAGTGTGCAGTGATGGAGAGGGTGAGCATCAAAGGAGGAAGAAGCAAGATGAAAGAATAAGAAGAGAAATGCAGAAGCAATAAACTGCATTATTATAAAGTAGCTAAGAGCATAGCGAGAGCCAGGACAGGCTGCAAGGCTAAGGCTGCACGTGGTATTAAGATCTGGTACACAAACCAGTTTGGTGTCTGAATACCAAAACCAGTGATTTTTAGATCCTGTGACTTGGGGAAATGAATTACAAAATACAGATTTCAGAAATAACGTAACTTGTGTGAGTTTGGATCTACAACTTTGGTTTGGGCCTCTTTTGCTTTTTTATCTGAATTTTTCTTGTCATATGAAATGTCTTGCCTTATATTCAGTGTTCCAGACAGTGAAGAACAGCTCAGAGGAGTTCATATCCCCTCAGCTGTAGGCACTCTCAGCTCAAAGGCTTGCTGGGTCTGGTTGTTTGGGATTCCTGTGAAACACCTCTGTTACCCAATGTGGTGTTTCACCTTGTTGTGCTGTTTTGTCACTGATCTGGTCCTGGCCTAGAGGGAACCACTGGCAAACAGGCTGGGTGATGGGTCATTCCTGCAGGCAAAGCCATATTAGCACTACATGGGCTGGCTGTTAAGGCAGATGGGAAGCTGTGAGAAGGGAACAGGGAAGTGTCTGCAATCACCTTGTCCTGCTCTTGAACACTTTGTCTAAAGATTCATCACTGGACATGGCAAGGGATGGTGCATTGAGCTGAACACACTTTGGTTCAGACCTACTGTGTCTGGTCAAGTCCAGAACACACTAAATAAAGGGAAAACAGGATTTCCTGATAGATATCAAGTGGTAGTGGAGTATGGATGCTCACAGAAATGCTGAACTGTCTACCCAGGCTGGATATGATGGGGTGGAAAATGTTGTATATAAGAACCTCAGTGTTTTGGAGAAAGAAATGCTGGTGTCAGGAGGAAAAACTTTACCATCCTGCACTCCACCAGTGCAGAGATGCCCCAGGGAGCCATAGCAGAGCTGGCACCAAAGTGTATCAAGGTCCATACTCAGCACTCTGCATTTCCCCCACCCTTGGGTCAGCATTAGCCATCCAGGTTGGCAGAGCCAAGCTCCTATTCCTTGGTGTTGGCACAACTGCAACACATCTCACAGTGAAATCTGGAGAATTTGTGTCTTCACTCCTGAGCAGACTTAGAGAAAAGGCAGGGTCCTAATTGGAGTAAACAAAGAACTGCTCTGTAGCCTTCACTGGTTTGTCCTGGTAAGGATGGAGGCTCAGAGAGCGTTTTCAGGCATTCACACAGTTAAATTCTAGAAATGACACATGTGAACTCCAAACCATTCATGTTTGTTTTTCAGTGTACTTCAGGTCAGTCATCTCATAACAAGCAGTTCAGTGTCTAAAATAATCCAAACCTCATCTGGTAGACACACACCCCATTCTAGTCATCACGCTCATTTCTCTGTGTTTTGTAGCTGTACTTGGACACTAGTTGGTTGCTAAAATAATAAGTGGCATGAGTCTCCTTTCTGAATTATTAAAACTGGTGCAATTGGAATTGCTTTGAAATATGTCCACAGCAACTCTCTTCTGTGCTTCTCAGTTTGTTGAGGGTATTTTTCCTGTCTGTTTTAGAGGAGCAACCTACCTTTTATTTACCTTTTTCCAGCTGCTGCTTTGCTTTGACCATCTTTTACCCTCAGTGCTTATTAACCTCTAACCCTGCCCTGCATTGCATCTGTCTGTTCTCCCAGATCCAGAGTCTAAGGACAGAGAAGTCACCCGTCGCTTTTCCCTAGCCTCCTCCATCAGCACCACAGTTAATGCTTCTGCTGTGACCAAAGGTACTGGCACGCTGCTTGCTTAGCTACCGCTCTCCCTGCCTGCTGGCTGATATGCCAAATGCTGTTCACAGAGTGAGTACACCAGGCTCAGTCTCTACAAATGCAGGAGGTTCCAGTAGAAGAAGAGTCAGGATCAGGGTAACACCTGCAGGGAGGCAGCCCAGGACGTTTCAAATGTATATTAAGGTGTGCTGCCAGCACACAGAATGACTCTTCTCAGTTTCTCCACAATGAGCTTCAAAAAGCGTTGCTGGTTTCCGTGGGAGCTGGATTAATTTTTGGCTGATGTGGGGTTAGGTTTCCAACTTCTCCCTGGTTTGGATTAAGTGAAATTCAATTGAAATTATTTCTGTTTCCTTAAATCTCTTTAGGATTTTTGGTATTAAGAAGGAGAGAATCTCCTCATGGTGCAGCAGACACTAAGAAAGCCTGAAAACAAGCCAAAAACAGATGCCAGTTTTAAGCATATTAACATAATCACAGTTATGATTAGAAATTACATTTGCAAGGAAATTTTCAGGCATGTATGAAGGCACTGACCTCTGTGCAGTTCGTGTGGGAATTTATGAAAGTTTTAGGTTTGAGCTTTATTTTGAGAAAAGGCACTTTTACAAAATTTACTCTAAATTACTGCATTAGCACCTACATTTAAACTCAAAAGCAAGCCATGCAATTGGGCAAGCTGGTTGTGTTGAAAATCAGTAAGTCTGTAGGCACCTATGCCACGTGTCAGAGATACTTTTGAGAACAGAACATATGGTCTTACAAGGAATTCTGAATACACTGTCTTTTGGCAGTTCTTGGAATGAAGTGGAGGAACTGATTTGCAAGTGCAGGGGCAATTCACAAACCAAAATAGAAGGAAAAATGTCTGAATTAATTTGTATAAACATCTTTCCTCTGTATTTGTCAGGAAGGAGGTTGCACAGTATTTGATGCCTTCTCAATAGCTGTGAAGGGAACGAACAGCATCCTTGACTGCCATGAGCCTGTCAGGAAATGAGCCTGTGGTGGGATTGATGGGTAGAGGAAGGATGTGACAGTCCCACTACCCACAAATGTTCCTTTCCCAGTCCCTTTGGACCGTAACAGTAAAACATCACAACACGAAAGTGCTGGGCATAGCACAGAAGAAGAGGTTCTTAGAGCCTTCTGTCCTTGGCAACAAGTTCAGAAATACAAATATCAGTTACTAAGTTATGGGAAGACTGAATTATTTCCTGATAATTATTTTCAAAGCTGAGGAACAGAATGAAGGACACATTAAAAAGAAAGTGGGCAATGGAGGGTTGTTCTTTAGTGTGGTTTAACAAAGACAGCACATGTGAATTGCAATGAAATTCAAACACTGTTAGTTTCCTATCAAAAAATCCTGTCCTAGAATCCTGTCTGCCACAAGACTGTTGGCAGTCTTCTGGAAGCTGAGAAAGCTACTTCTGTAATGATTTTAAAAGCTAGAAAATAAAATCAGTACTTTTCAATTAAGTATTTTATTTACAGCATCTCTTTTAAGAAACTATTTCAGATGATGAAAGGACTGAAGCCTGAGTCTTGTCTCAGCATCAGCCCAAATTCAGCTCTAGCCAGGGTATTTGGATCATCACTTTCAAGGCTACGGCTACTGCTGTGTCTGATCCTCACTGCTGACAGTTCAGCTCCCTCCACATGTGGAGTCGGGACGCAGGAGAGCCTGTGAGAGGTGTCCTCCACTGCCGTGGGTCGTAAGTGTTGGCTTTTGTGGGCTCTGCCCTGCCAGTCTCATGGCTGAGAGCTGGGATTGTGAGTCTGGCTGCCTTAGTGCCATCTCCTGGTCAAGAGTGAGAGGGAACATCTGTGGGACCTGATGGGAAGCAGATACTTTTACTGGGATGTCTCAATGCATTTGCCAGAAGGGGTCTGTTTCCTATCTACTTCACGAAGTGCTTATCTGCACCACCTAGAATTTAGTGGTTGACATTTTTCCTGGGTGAAAAGGAAAGTGTTTCCAGGTAATGGGAAAGCAAGTTTCTCCTCTAACAGTATTTACAGCCTTGTGACTTTGTAAACTTCACACAGGTCCCCTTGTTCCTGCAGTTAAAGTCAAGAGACATGAAATAAAGAGTGACCCAACTCCCCTGGGGTTTGAAGGTATGAGTATTCCCATCCTGCATGAAAACATGTTTGGTGATCATTTGATATTATTCACTGAATTCACATCTCATCACAGCTGGCAGATGACACGAGTCCACTGGGGCTTTGGGGTCAGTTTATCTGTATAACTGGGATAAAGACAGCTTGTCACTCCCTTGCCTGTCCCCAGAACTTATGTTGTATTCACCTAGGGATGGGCCTAAATTAAAACCCCAATTCTCTGCCTGTTTTGGGAAGTAATGCTCTAGACTATCATCTGGATTTTCTGCCCAGCTTCTGCCTCTCCATGGAGTGTAGCTGCAGGGAGCCAAGGGGCTACTTTTCACCCTCACCTGCAGTCTGCCCACTTGCACCCTCTTCCCTTGTTAGTGTCTATGCCTAATGAGAGGAGCAGGAGCCATGTGCATGAAGACTACAGAAGAGGCTAGACTGTGCATCAATAGCCTTTTTAGGTGCAGTGTTTCATTTCAGACAAGCAGAACTTCCACCTATTTGTTGCAGCAGATTCATCAATTACTGTTTAATAAAAAACACAGAAGAGTTAAATTGTGATGCTGTTACCCAAGCACTGGAAGATCACCAGCTTCCATTGTCAGTTTTCCCCTTTACCTGAGCATTTGCCAGAACCTGGGACACAAGGAGCCAGGTACCCCTGGGAGGAGAGAGATGTAGGCTGCAGAATTCTTGCTTAGCACTGTGTCATTCTGCACAAAGACTTGGTAGAAAGAGCAGGTGAACAGGTCAGTGACAGAATCAGTGACGTATCACAGCTGTGTCCTGTGTCACCCTCAGCAGGAGAAAAGACTGGAACAGAGAGGTTGGAAGAAACAATTTAGAGACAGCAGAAGTAGTTTTGCTGTTGGCAGAATATTTCCTTTTTCAGTGACCCCTGGCACTACATTTAGAGTCATCCTGGCACCAGAGTTTCCCAAACCTCTGGGTGCTGCAGAGCTAGCGGGGATTTCAAGGTACAAGGGCTAACTGTAGCATAGAACTGACTTGCTCCTCATTGCTTAAAACCAAGGTCCTACTGAACAAGATCAAACACCACACTGAGTTTCTTTAAGGAGGAAACAATGAACTTTATCATCCCTTTACCAGAAGATATTGCTGCTATTGCCAGGGCTCTGACAGAGGTAGTAATGCAAAGGATTTAATGTACTTAGATAAAAATGTCCCCCCCAACATTGCATTGCATTCATCAAGAGTGAAATAATTCATTTCTGGCCTCCCTGGTCCCTGTTGCTGCTGTGTCAGTCAACATCAAAACTATAGACTGTGACCTACAGAATGATTTGAAATGCTGCAAGGAAAATATGTTAAAAATGGGAAAGGAAGCTGTAATGAAATAGAACACTGCACTGTTCACCCAGCAATCGTTTCCCTTAATTAACATCAATATGTCTGTTTGATTCATTTGGATGTTCTCTGTCCTTCTCAGACTTACAGTTTTTCTGTGGAATGCTGCTGTCCTTTCACTCATTTGTGCTGGTCGTGTGTCTCCTCTTTTATAACTGTTGGACCCCAGTCCACCTGTTTGTTAAAAAGACTGCCAGTTGCAGAGGTGATGCAGGAATTCACTTTGTACTGGTTGTCTGGTCACTATTTCCCCTTGAAGACACAAATTGTACTTCCTGTCACAGATGCTTTTGAGAACACCATATTGGCCCAGACTAACTCTAATACCGGTTCCACCACAAGATCCGTACCTAGATCTGCTTCACAGACAGGTAAACAGAATTAAAGAAATTGTAATCTCAGTTTGAAAGTGTAATCTAAACTTATGATAATATTTACTCTCTTTAACATAAAGAGATTTTTCTCTCCTGGTGAATATAATTACCCATCAGAGCAATGAAAAAACGAGCTTGGATCACTAACAGGTATAGAAGCAATGCCTCAGATTCTGGTTTTCTGAGGTCAGGAACAGCTGAAAATAATTCTTTTAATTGATGCCAGAGAGCTCAGAATTTGATGTCTTATTTTATAGCTTGAATTAAGTGTGTGAACCTTGGGCTATTTCTTAGTCTCTGAAATTAGAACAGCAAATTTGTATGGAAGAAAAAGGCTGATGTATATGTTTGCAAGGAATCCTTGCTGGTGAGGTTTGTGCCTTGGATGCTTTCTACAAATGACAATGGCAAAAGATTACAGAAACTTTGTCTAAGGGGGAGGAGGGATATCTTTTTCTTTTGGTGTTTGTAGCCCAGCCTGTGACTTTGAACTAAATTTGCCATACCAATTTGAAGTTAATTAGCATCAATGTATTCTTGTATGTTTAGACACAGGTATTTTGCTTGTGTGAATAAACTGATATAGTTTCACTTCAGAGGCTGGTTTACACCCTTAAAGGTACAGATGACTAAACCATACCTGTGGGGTTATAGCTGGGATTGCAGCTCTGGTGGAAGAAGGTTGCTGTGTCTCTTGTAACTGGATTGCAGTTGTGGGAGCAGTCACAGCCCCTGGGAAATAGGAGGGAGGAGAAGGGGCTGCAGAGCTGCATGCCCATGTGTCTATAGCAGGGAGGATGTGCATGGGGAGGGATTAAATAAATCAATTAATAAACCTATTTCTCCCAGATCAGGTCACTTTTCTGTTTACTGCCTGAACTACTTGGCTTGGTTTTGTATTGTCCCAGGCCAGGTTTTGGTGTGGGTTGTGAGTGCTGGGATATGTAATCTCACCATGTAAACATCTGTCTCTGTGCCCTGTGGTCAGAGCACTGCTTTGCCTTGTCAAGCAATGGCCCACAGGATGTAAAGAATTTGGTACAGCATCTGCTCAGCCCAAATCCCTCTGAATCAGCTGATGCAGAGCAGGTACATTCATTAGGAAGCATGTGGTGGTTTGACTGGCTCAGTTCAGCTTGTCAGGGCTGCAGAAATCTTTGGGAGAGGCAAGGTCTGTTTCCTCTGAGCTGGACTGTAGTCATCCCCATCCCCTCCAGAAAAGGGACAGGCATCAAGTGAAGGAAAGTGCAGATCACGATTTCTCTCTGTCTGAGAGTCTGAGCTACTTTTGCATCATGGGAGCCTCAGACAGGCAGGTCTTACATGGCTCAGCCTCAGTTTCCCTCAGGACACATCCTATGGACATACCTTTGTAGGTATAGAAACTAGGGCTGTTGTGCTTGAGCTGGAAATTTCTCATTAAGTCCCTTCCACTGGGCTGGGATGGTTCTGGGTGTAAATCCTGCAATAAGACTCCTAAGAGCAGAAATATGAATGAGACCTTCTTTCCATACCCCCAAGGTCTGGTTTTCTTTGTGCCTTGCTGTTTATTACCTTGCCCTTTCCTGCACTTCCAGCCTTCTCCAGGGTATAGTTCTGTAAGTTGCTTGGGTGGTAATATGCCTTTGGGGTGAGATGGAGATAAGAAGTCAACAAAAATTACATGGCTTTGGACTTCAATTTATAGATAGACACGTGGAGGTAAGGTGGAAATGGAATGAGCATGGCCTTCTGAAAGTCACATCAGCACCACTTATCATTTGCTACAGCTCTGGCTCAGCAGAAATATTCCTGGTCCTTGCCTTTTGTACCTCCTGCACTGAAGGGATTTAGCGGTGCTAAACACTGGAGGCATTGATGGACATGCACACTGTGGCCTCCCACAAATGACAGCGAGTGGTACAGGTTTGTAGAGACAAAATAATGGCTCTGACATCATTTTAATGGCAGAATCAGGGAATAAGCTATAAAAAGGTACAAGCAATTCAGTAAGTAGAGTAGTGAGAAGTGAACCTGTGACATTTATTTTATAAAGACTGATTCTGAAAGAGGCTAATGACTGATAGCTAACCCTTTTTTTTTGTTTGTTTTTATGTCCTTTGAAAAGGTTGGCCCAGCAGGCAAATGCCTTCTCTAGACACATTTGAAGATTTTGAAGCCATCCCTTCCAGCATGGATGAACTCTCCAACTCTTCTGACTTGGAGGAAGAGATCAACCCTAACAATGTAATTCCTTTTTCAAATTACACTGCCCTTTCCCAGTACAACCTCCTCCCCTCTGAGAATTATGATGTAACCTGCAAAGTTTGGGTTCATACCAACCTTAAATTCATGGACATGTGGGAATACAGAAGATGGGAGTTTGATCTGGGTTGTTGGGAGATTATTCCAAGACTGTTTTGTTGATCAGAATGAGGAACATAAAAAGTCACTCTTACTTGTAATCTGTCACTTTACTTGTTACAGAAGTAAGGGAAAACTCTGAGACTTAAAAAAATTAACTTCAGACTTTCCCAGATAACTTCACCTGGTATCACAAAACCAATTTTTATATCAGAATAATGGCTGGCTGGTTAATCCTAAAGCCTGAATGTGCAGCACAGTTCTGTCCCAGTTTTGAATAATATTTAACCTGGGCATGATAGAAGGAATAAGAAGTGACACAACTCCCTACAGAAGAAATCTCTGTCAGCTTGAAATGCCTAATTCAGTGTTTAACTAAACTCACTCTGGCAGCCATAGTGACTCTCTTTCTGGTGCCTTGTTTCATTCATTTTAGGGGAGCAATCTTTTTCGGGTAGAAGGCAGTTTTGACAGCTGTTTCCCCGATTCTCTGACTCTCGAGGATGGAGATTTGGTGCAGTTTGTGCAGGAAGGAGAGAACGGTCAATGGTAAGTACAGCAGAGAGGCAGGATTTGACAGGTAAAACAGCCATAAACTCCTGGAAAAGATGGAAAATATTCAGAAGACTGTCAAAGTCTCTTCAAAATCAATCCATATCCCCTCACCCCATTGACCACAACATGAAAGAGGCAGTGGGAGGTATGAACACACAAGCAGCTTTGGTTAATTCCACCTGGTTGGCATTCATTCCAAATGCTTGTGACAGGAGGCTTAAGAGGACAGAAGTTTGTCTAAAGGAAATGGAGGGGATTATCTAGACTTTTGACACTTTCTAGCCAGAAGGGCACTGTCAAAGGCAGCACCCCCCTATAGGACACATCAACAAAATCCCCACACCTTCCACTTAGAGCATTTTTAGCCTGGAAGGTTTAGATATAAACTGTGAGTGACAAAGGGGAGTGAGTCTGGCCTCTCCTGACTCACATATGTTTTGGTGCATTAATTCTCTCTTACTGCAAAGTGAGTGTTAGGAACCAGTGAGTGTTACTGTCCAGACCTGCCTGTGCATCTGAATTCTCCCTGCATGGGCAGTTTGGAGGAAGAAGATCTGATCTCCTAAAGGGCCTGTGCAGTCAGACCACTCAGAACTGACATGCAGCTGAAAAGGGAGCAATTTCCATAGGATGAAGTATTTGGGAAGTGAACTAAACCCATCCTCCCTGGGTAGTGTTTACAGCAAGGGGGGTGGATAATATGAAATATTAATTTTCTTCAGCTCTGAATTTAGAATCATAGAATCATTTGGGCTGGAAAAAAATCTCCATGAAGTCCAACCATTAACCCAGCACTTTCAAGCCCAAAGTCAGTATCTCGAACACAGACCAAAGCTCTGCTTCCTTGTCACACAGTTTGCTTGAAAGTGAGCTTGAGCTGGGATTCTGAGTCACCATCTGAGACTAAAGAAACTTAGTCACCAGGTACTGCAGGACTGCCCTGGGTCCTCTGCCTTCTTCCTTAGTTTAGGAAATAGCTGCCCAACATGCATCTCTAAGAAACACAACTCAGGGAAAGGGAATGTAGGAAAATTCACTGACTGTTCTTTGAGTTTCAGGTTAGTGAAGAAACTGGTCTCTGAGAAAAGCGACTGGGTTCCTTCCAGTATATTGCAGCCAGCAGAGGGGGACAGTAACAACATAATTAAGAACAGCAATGCAGGTAACAGAGAAAACATGTTACTGGCTTTTATTTTTTATTTCCATGCTGAAAAAGGATGTGATAAAAAAAGATGTGATGAAAAAATGCACTTTTTGTTTTAAAGGACTCACCTGAGTGTATGTGCTGCAGTGTCTGGTGATGTTGCTGAGCCAACCTGAAATTTGGTGCCTGGGTGTCAGAGCTAGTTAGGCACAGCAGCTTTCCTTGGCATGCTTTAATTGTTTACCCCTCCCTGGGCAGAACTTGAGTCTCCCACCAAACTTCTGTGGCTACCAGTCCTTTACAGCCAGCCCAAGTGTGTCATATGGCAGGGTGTGCCTGCAGGATAGCTTTGATCCTGACATGGATAGCGTTTTGGATGGAGATCAGCAT
>JAWWES010000011.1:7958822-7973808 GCA_035583135.1 Lophotriccus pileatus | reverse complement strand
GTGTGTCATATGGCAGGGTGTGCCTGCAGGATAGCTTTGATCCTGACATGGATAGCGTTTTGGATGGAGATCAGCATCAGGGCTGTGGTTCTGGCCTAGGTTTGAAAACATTAAAATTTCATGAACCATTACTGCTTTCATCGTATTTCACAGCTGGCTCCAAAAGCTGGAGGAGGAAGGGCTGCTCTGGCACAATTTCAGCCAAATCAGCATTAAAAGTCATCCTTTTTCAGCTTTGGTTCTGACCTAACACCCGAACAGGTTGCGCTGGAAAAGCTGAATCTCAGCAACTCTGCACATCAAAGGTTTACAATTTTAGATTAATTTTTGTCCATCCTTAAATATAATTTACCAAAATGTGTCCTGCTTTTCTTCTGGTAACAGAGGACAATAAAATTTGGCAGAGCCATTCCCTGGGGACCTGTGAAAGAGAGCTGCCAGCACTTTATTCTGAATTACTGGTCTCTGCTGATTCTTTTATCCTTTGGTCAGTTTGTTAAAGTGGAGGAAACCTTTTTGAACCTCAGGATTCTTTGCTGTGGTTTGAGAGAAGTTTGGTAATTGTTGCTCCTTCACTTCCACAGTGGGTCAGTTCTGTCTTCACCCTCAGTGCCCAGCTATAGCTCTCATTTCTTTGGCATGTCTAACGCTTCAAAAGAAAAACAAAGCCACGCGCTCATTACAGTTCATTATATGCCAAAAGAACCTCCCTTGCCTTTAGTGAAGGAATTAGGAGAACAGTGGAATTGTCATTATTTATGTTTTATTTTATTTCAGGCTTTTAACAAAGAACCTCAAGACTGTAGATGGAAAATCCTGTAGACATACTGTAGTGACAATGCCCATGTCCTCCTTTTCAGACATGTACAACGATTCCTGCAGTACAGCCTCAGTAGAGTCAGACACGAAGGAAAGTGAGGTGGCCAAAAGCTTCCCAGCAGAGCAGAGGGCTGGCAGCTGAACAGCAGGACCAGCCTTCCTCAGGACCCCATCCATCTGTCTTTATTTTGGGTGGACACTGGATCAAAGTTGCCTTTCTCACAAGCTCTGAGGTTCACAATTCACTAAAACTTTATCACCATCAACAGATGAGAACTGTGCTGTCCACTTGGCAAGCTGGAAAAAAACAAGCTTGAAAGGAGCATTAAACATCCAGAAAACATCAAACCTACCTTCAGTATTAGAGGAGAAAAATGCTTCTCGCATTGGTTATCAAACTGTTTCAGAAGATGTGGCCTAAATTAGGTCGACAGCAGAGCTGAAGAGTTTCTATGCACGCACCTTTTGGCAACTTTGCTTGAGCACCACGTCACTGCACGGGGCACGTGATGGTTACGAGTTCTTGCTCTACCGTGGGGTCGCCTGGAGGTTTTCCCATTTGCTTTCCTCTGGCTGTGCCTTCCCTGTCCTCCTTAATTCCAGCTGATACTTCATCACAAACGTGCCCTTTTTGCTATCTATGGTCAACACCAAAAACATCCAGTTTGAGGGTGGCTGGGGAAAGGAACCTTCTGGCTGGGACCATCAGAGAGGCTCCGTGCAGCAGTGCCGGGACTCCCTGGCGATGGCACTGCTGGCACACAGCATTCCACAGCTTGGAATGGCGCAGGTGGCAGCTCCCGGCTGTGACGTGGAGGTGCAGGGCTTAGCAGGGAAGTAAAGATGTATAACAGCTACTGTGACAAAGAACTTTTTGAACTGTTTTTACAATCTAAGTCATTCCTCTGCCCCCTCTGCAGTCTCTGGTTGCTGGATGACAACCCTTTGCATTTGGTGCCGAGAATTCAATTGAATGCCATTTACTGTCACATGTTTGAGTAGACTGCATGCTTTCCTTGTGTGCTGGGCTATGAGTAGATACATTTCACCCCCCCGTTTGGAATATACTTAAGCATTGCAAATAGGCAGTGAGCATTAGAGTGGATAAAGTGTTGTTGTTAAATACTTCTTTCCAGGACATTTGATTAAAGGACTGTACCAAATCTCTGCCACATAAGGATGTAATGTATAATATAAAGTGATTAGAGATGTTATTATTCCTATACAAGCCATTAGCTCATTTAGAGCAGCTGTTAAGGCATGAAGGCATTTTGATGGTAATTGGGTCTTAGATCCCACAAAAGCTGCTAATACTTTAGTAAAGATAAGTATTGACTAAGGTTTGCAAACAGGCCGAGATCAGTCTGGTAAAAATGACCCTAGAGGAAGCTCAAGAGTGAGTGAGTGGCTTTCACTCTTAGGGATGTTTTGTTGAACCCTCAGACTAGTGGTGCTTTATGTAAATAACAAAGGGGACGAAAGCACTAAAACAGGAGGTGAAGCAAAACCAAAACCCACTCTTTGCTAACTAAGCCTCTGGGCAAAACAGTAGGTGTCTGCCTCACCTCTGCTCTATCACCTTTGCAGGCACCTGAATGTTTTTCTTTCTGTCTCAGTGGAGGCTGGTGTTGCAAATATCTTAGTGTGTGAGTCAGGATAGCTGTGATGCAGGTAGATAGTCCCATTTGAGTAGGAAAAGGCTTATTCCGATTTTTTTTGCCTGTGAAGCCATTGCTTGATTATTATTTGCACTGTGGTGATTAATTCCCGTGGCTTTTCTGACCCTCCATATCTAAACCCTGTGATTTTGGACATTTTCCATTCATGACTAAAGGACCTGAGAGTTCTGTACCTTTTTGGAAGATGATTTTGTCCTATAGAGAGTGGAGCTTACCTGGTTTGTGCTGGTCATTTACCTCAGAAATGACACATAGGCTCTCAGGAACATGAGTCCTCTTGTTCTACTGTAGTTATCAGCATCTTGAGGGAAGAATTTATTCCTTTCAGTCCCCCAAGGAAACATGCAGTGATGTTTTCTTGTAGTGCAATTCCTTTATCCTCTCCCTAAATTGATTCCATTCTGGTTTAAGTAATTTTTGCAGTGCTGCTGTCTACTCCTGCCCTGAGCATGGAAGAGGGAAGGGGTAGGGGAGCATTGACTGCATCTTAATAAGTACAGTAAGCTTTTGTGTGAGGGAGAGATGGGGAAGGGTTATCGTGGGTATATGAAACTGCCACAATGAAGATTTGTGACACTGGTGAGAGATGGAATAATGAAAACCTGCACTTTGGAGTTTTTGTTCTGAGGAGTCTCATTCTGATGGTGAAATGGCAGTGGGAAGTCTCTGTTTGAACTGAAGAGGAGAAATCAGATATTGCCAGTCCATTTCCTACCTCTGCTGTGAGCAGGTGACAGTGTGCAAATCCTATATCCCCTGTATCCCTGCGATACTCTCCTGTAAAATGGGAGCTATTGAATTTCCCTCCTGATGAATTATGATGCTAAATTTTTCCACGTATGCAAAAGCTGGGGAGCCTTCAGGGGAAAGCAAAGCTTTGAACCCCATATGTCCCATTGTGCCCTCCATGAGTGCCAGTGGCAGCACCCTGTGGAGCAGTCTAGAGCTGGAGCAGGGAAGAGCTGCTGAAATGCCTCCTCTCCCAGCAGGGAAGAGGATTGCTGATGAAATGTCTCCTCTCCCAGCTCACCATCTCATTGTGACAACTGCAAAGGTATGGGCTGGATTCTCCTCCCTACTTTGCAAACATTTTTTTTCCCCCCAAAGAAATGTTTTATCCTGCTGGACCAAAGTTTGAGTCACTCCTGCTCCACGAGTGTCCTGGGGATGACAGGTAACTCTGCCCCATGGCCATGCAGCAGTGGCACAGCACTCTGCTCCTTGGGCGCCGACTGTGCCACAGCTGCTCAGACACACTGAACCTGAGCAGGGAGCCCACAACCATTAACTGTGTCTGTAACCCTCCAGCAGTGCTGGTGAGCCAGAGGCAGCTCCCTGTTTCTGTCTCCCTCCACACTCCAAGCCCAGAGCGCACCAGCAGCTGCTGCTGGGCAGTGACCAGGCCCTCAGTCAGGGAGACGGGATTTGCTTTGAGGAAGAACAACATTCAGGGACAGATCAGGCTGCTGACAAGTCCAGGAGCAGCCCACAAGAAGTAACCCTCTGTCTTTGCTGATGAGACAAAATGGGGTTTGATGACTTTTTGTTTGCTTTCTTTTTTTTTTTTTTTAATGGTGGACAGGATAGTCTTTTAATTAGTGTATTTCTGTCAAGCAAGGTGATAATTACAGGAATGACTCTCCATGTACAGTCTAGAGTAGGATTTGGTAATGTCCATCAAGACTAATGTGTATGTTAAGGTACACTTTGTATGTAGGCCTTTGACACCATCCTTTTCAGGTAGACACACCTAAAAATCATAGTTTTCAAATATGGATTTTGCTTCAGTGTTGTTTGGAGATGATATAGTGACCAGAAAATAATTTAAAAGTAACAGCTGCCACTAAGTTTTGGTTGTAGAAGACACAAGGTCCCAGGTAAATCTGGGCTGTAGCAGCACTGGTGGCTGAGCAGTGCCCATGCTGCTGGAGCAGCCAGTCGGTGCCAGCCACCTGCTCTGCTCCCTGGGCCTGTGCTGGTGAGACCTGCCCTCCAGGCTCAGGGACCCCTCTGCTCTGCTGCTCCTCTGTGAAACTCACAGAACTTCCCATCCTCACAAGTGCCCCCTGCTCAGGCAGCACAGTCCTTCCTCACCCGCGGCAAAGAGCCGGGCAGGTGCCGTGACACACACAAGCCTCGCTTTTAGTAAACCAGGTTAACATTTCATCGGGCCTGATCCTCTCCTCTCACCTTGAGCCCCACAGGGTGGAGAATCACACCAATGGTTGTTGTCTTTATCATAAACAGCTGCAGCCAAACCACCACGTCTGAGCTCTGGCTCTTCTTGCCAGTGACAGCAAAGCTCTGTGTGTGCGTCTTATGTTCTGGTTGTCTGTGTGATGACAAGCCATTTTACTGTGTATGATTTTCTTAGACTCTTGATATTTCAAACAGGATTGGGTATGAGAAAGGCCATGTGCTTCCTTTCCAAAAAAGACTTCAAAGATATATATGATTAGAAATATATAAGAATAATAAGAAAAAAGAGCCAAAATGTGTATTTCTTCTTGCAGCTGCTAAGATTTCCTCTCCCCAGCTGAGAATTGGTACAGTTTGTTTTTCTTACATGATTTCCATGGTGTTGATAATGATGTATTTGTATATTGTGATTGATGAGAGATAATCAGACAGGGAAAGAGCACAGAATTACCTGTTCTTTTTTCCAGTCAAGACAGAATGTATGAATTTATTACAAGAGAAAAATGTGAAAATGAACTTCCTGTAATTAGGCCATTCTGACCTGTGTAGATCTACACTTTGTTTGAAATTTATAAAAATTATAAGTAGTACAAAACCCTGTGATTGATGTCTCTATATGAAGCAACGAGTCAAATGAGGTTTTTCCTATTCTAAATAAATGCATATCAGTAAAGGCACACCATCACAGATTAAAAAATCCACATACCTGTTCAGTATAACTTTAATTTGCCCAACACACATGTTACAAAAGACACAGTGTTTACCTGTCTCCTTTAGTCTTGTTCCTGAATCCCTGGGACTTTTTGGATAAGTTCATGCAGCTCAGAGGAAGTTGCAGGATGGCTTTATTGTACTTACCCCTGAGATATCTGCATGCCTTTGGCTACCAGTGTTTATTAGGGAGCAGTAATTGACCCAAATACATGCTGTGGATCATGTAGAAAGGCAAACAGGTAAAAATAAGGATGCAGAAACACAATGCAAATCGAGCACAATAAACTGGAACTAATTTCAGCCAGTACCCAGACTTCTGGGGGCAAACTTCACCTCACTTGAACTGTCAAGTCATTTTACCCTACCATGTTATTGCAGTGCAGTATTGGTATGAGAAAAAGAGGAATTAGGAGCACAGCAGATGCCTTTGTGCCCCCCACCCAGCTGGCCCCGTGGCAGCAGCCCAGGGCCGGGAATGTGGCCGTGGGGGTGAGCAGGAGTGTCGCTCTCCTGCTGCAGATCCCTGGTGTGCAGCCCCGCACGCTGGGACCTGCCCGTGCTGCTCTGCCCCAGCCTGGCATGGTCTGCAGGAGGCCCTTCGTGGGACAGAGGTGAGGTGTTGGCATTTGGTGAGGAGTGTGTTTGGATACATCACTAAGGCTGAGCCCCCTGAGCTGATCCACCTTCCACAAGCCCAGGCCTTGGAGCCAGCAAAGGCTGCTGATGGTCCCCACCTGAGACAAGAGCCCGTTTGGGGTTCTGCTCAGCCCTGTCTCGCTCTTAGCAGCTGCTCTGTAGAGATGGCTTGAGGTCACACCTCTCCTTCCTGTGCCTTAACATAAAAGGAGTTTGGCCCTAAAAAAAGTACTTTATTAAAGAATACAGGGGAGGTACTGATCTACAAGCTGCAGCCCTCCACTGGTGCAGTCTGTACCAGGTTATCAGAACTGCAGGGATCTTTTGACCTGGCCTTGCAGAGCCCCAGGTCTCAGCTGCAGAGTGCAAGCTTGTCCTCCCCCTAGTCAGCCCAGCACTCATTTCTGTTTTCGCTTTCTTTTCTAACCATCATTTATTTCCTTCTGTGGTAGTTTACAGACAAGAAGCACTGGCCTTCCCCTCCCTCTCCACCTCCTTCCCCAGCCATGTGACTGAGCACTCCCAGCATCAAGTGAAACTTTTCAGTCCCCAGGAAAGCTTGATTTTCTCTCCACCCGCTCCAGTGAGAAGCAGCACCTCTCCCACCCGCAGCCGTGCTGGCCATGGGGAGGAGCGCACGGCAGCTCATCTTGCTGACCTTCGGCTGTGGTGAGTAACATCTCCATTTCTACCTGAGAAATCAGACAGATTATGCCAGTTCTGTTTGCTGGCAGTCAGGACAGCACCTAACAGGCTAAAAACTTTGAGCAGTTTTGTTGCTAGCACCAAGGGGGCTTTTAGTGAAGTCTCACTGCTGAGAAATAACCACAACTACAGTGAACTGCAGCTGGTTTAGACTTAGTTGGATATTTTCCTCTGTATTTCTCCTTGCACTCTGTGGTGACATAACTCTGACCATGTGAAGGTGTCAGCTTAAAGTAGTGTGAGAAGCAGACTTTTTTGGCCTTGCTTTTCTTAATTAAAAATAGTTTCCAGACCAGCAGAACTAACTGAAAATCTCATGTGAGACAAGCAGGAAGGAAACAACTTAGGAAGCATTGCTCTAGTCATTAATTCATTTGCATTACAAGATGCAGAAGCAGCATCAGGAAAGCAGGAGTGAGGCAGGGGACTTAGAGGGGGCAGGCTGGGGTTTAACTTCATGACAAACCACATCAGAGTCACCGTTTGATCCTTAAAGCTGCTCTGTGGAAATCTGCGGAGCCAGGCAGATCAAGAACATCTCCCAGTGCTTGAAGTCACCCCTCAACACCTGCAGCAGTATAAAATTTGCCCTTTGAAGAAGGACAGAGCGTGATTTAATCTGTGTAATGGCCACGGGGGGCTGAGCTCACTGTTGGGACACTTCTGTGGTGGGTTTTGCCATCGGCACACAGGGATCACACCAGTAACAATCCCCGTCCTTCTCTCAGTGCAAGAACAGGGAAACTGCCCAGGGACTCGACCATGAGCAGCTCCTGCTGTATCTCTCTGCATTCCCACGCCTGCTTCATAGCCAGAGTCTGCTGAAGTAGCCCCAAAACATACACATGAAAGGAGGGCGAGATCAGACTGAGCAGTAACACTAATAACTCAGTGGTCAGCAACCACTTTTGACCAGAAAGGACTTGTTTCCTCAGCTCCTTATCCATTTTTGATCTTTCCTTTCATGATTTGTTGTGATGTTTTATTAATGTCCCAAAGCCAAGTCTTCCTGTGCAGACAGGGAATTAAACATAATTAGAGTTTAAGGGATAAAGGTCAGACGGGTGGGAAGCTATGACAGTACTGAAACCTCTCAGAAAATCTTGGTGCTTTTCCAATTCCTCAAAGCAAACCAAAGGAGCCAGAGACGGTGAGAGTGTTTTCAGTGATCGCAGGAGCTGGGTCAGGTTTTGTGTCCACCTGGAATCAGTCAGCTAAACATGAGCATGTCTTCTGGCAGCAGAAAGCAGAACAAACGCACTGGCAGCTGAACAGCATGAGTGTGGTTAGATGAAAAGGGGAAAAATCCTCAGTAAGAGTTTCTACCACCCACCCTGTTACAAGATGGCAAGCTGAGAAATGTCACAGCCAGATCATGGCACTGAGCATTTCCCTTCCCACCATAATGCCTGGGAGCAGAGCAGTGACATTCCTTATGACTGAAACTTGTCACCAAAGCATGAAAATGGGATCTCCAGGCTCAGACTGGGAATGGTGAATTTCTGAGACCTGCCCTGATCTGTTTCTGAGAGTTTTGTTCTGGAGCTTTGCATGGAGGCTGCCTGGACTCAAACACAGCCCTCAGCATCTGTGCAGTTGCTTCCTCGAGGAAGATACACCCCAGGACTCTTGCAGCCCTCAAAATGTTGCTGGTATGAAGTTTTGAGTTGGCTTCATGGGAGGAAAAAAAAGGAGACTAATGAGGGGGCAGGTAGGGTGCAGAGCTGCCCTTTCTCGTTGTTCTGTGGCATTTGTTCTGTTCCCATTCTGTGGCAGAGCTGTGGTGGTGGGAGCTCTGTAGGCAGCTCCTTTGCCGAGCCGTGCAAGCTCCCCAAGAGAAATGTGGCAGTGCTGAGGGAGCCACAGGGAAGCCTTCCTGGCCTTGGGTGGAGGGCAGATCAAGGACCCCATGGGCCCACCTGCCCCCTCACACAGCAGAGCGACTGAACTACCTCCAGCAGCCACCAGGAAAGAGCCAAGACCATGAGGTGCAAACAGAGAGCAATCCTTACCCACCCCTGGGAGGTGGCCAAATGCTTTTGAGAAGACAGTCCAAGCCAAGGGGTTTAGCAGCATGGCCATGCACTGACAGGAGCCCCAAAATGCTTGGGAGAGCCTGGAGGAGTGGTCTGGTAGATGACCCAGTGAGCAAGAGCCATGGGCCACCCCAAACACATTTCTGCTTTACCCCTCAGTGACCCTGTCAGGCTGAATAACGAAAAATTGTTTGGCTGAAATTACCTTTTGGGGATAACAAAGTTTCATTTAAAAGCTATGGGTGGTACTGCAATGTCAGTTAACACTTTACAGATGTGGAGAAAAATATTATTTATCTGGTCACTAATCAAAACCAATCTGTGAGCTAACAACTAATAAGTACTGACTTTATTTAAGACTTGTGTAAATTTAAATATGGGTTGTTTCACAGTCTTATGGGGAAGAAAGAGTGAAAACTGCAACTTCTTCTTTCTTGTTTTTATCATGCTGATACACTCAGATGCAACTACCCATAGTTGGTTTATGGCAACTGCTCTGACGTTCCACTGGCACGCAGAGGAAATCAGTTATCTGCTTTTCAGCTCTTTGGTAAAGCCTAGAGAAAAGTGAGAAAATGAACCAAAGTATCATATTAATTGTGCATTTTTATGTTCATTTTGATAAAAATCACAATATTTTTGGAGGCTTTTCAGCTGTCTCAAATTGCATTTCTTTGATGGTAACAGCTACACTCACAGTCAAGTGTATCCTGTACAGCACAAATTTTATGAATATGAGTATTCACTTTTGCTCTTCTCAGCCATAGTCTCACCACCAAAATTGTGGTGTGGGTTAAGATCTATACATTTGCTCTTGTTTCTTTGACTTTTGTCTTGAATTTTATTCAAAACCCCAAAGGGTTTATTATTCTTATTTAGTTTATATGTTCTCCTAAAATGGTGAGATTTTGTTAATTCACCTGGTATCAAAGATCTCTGTTTTTCATTATGAGTGAAAATAATTAAAAGGAAGAACCTTTGAGATTTCAGCAATTTTCACTCTGAATGTGCCTCTGGCCTTAACCTATTCCAAAGCCAAATCTCAGCAACCTGCCTGGCACAAGCTTTGACACCAGCTCATGGGAAGTTTCTTTGAAAGAACCAGTGTGCAATAAACTCAGACAGCTGTGGCATCCTCAGTGGAGCTGTACTGCCAGGAGAATTGGCTGCCTTGGACTTTGGGGTCCTTTTGGTCTCCAAACTAGAGTGCATCTCTGTCCTCCAGCTAATTTAGGCAGAAAGCATTTAACTGCAGCTGAAGCTCCATGCACATCAAGGAATACGTCATTGAGTTATGATTTTCTTTTAGCTTGACCTGGCCTTTCCAGAGCCTTGTTGCATGCTCACAGTCAAAGAGTCAAGCACAAGAGTTCTGACATTCTTCTATTCCACAATGTACTTTCCCATTTTTTTTTCACTTCCTTATTTACATTTAGGAACCAGATAATTTTTTTTTCTCTTCAGAAAGGGACATTTTTCTGTAAATGTTATTAGATGGAAGTGTAATTTTAGTGCTGTGACTATTTTCCAGTGTGGTCCAGAATGCCCCTGGGTGCTGTACCCTGCAATTGTTCCTCATTGCTAAAAACCCACTAAGAGGATGGCATTTCTTTGGGTTCTTCCAGGAGGAAGAGCTTCAGGGTTCAAGCTGACGTGGCTACACCAAAACCATACATAAATATCTGGAATTTCCCTGTGTCCCAGACTGGTTTCCCAGACTATAGTGATTCACTGTAAGATCATTGCTCTGCCTTCACACACACGTTCCCTTTCCCTATACTTTGTTGGTAAGGAACCAACAACCCCTTTGCCTGTTACACCCTCTTCATCTTCCTTAGACCTCAATGATTTGCTTCCAGCAAATCCTGCTGTGCTGCTGCCTGCAGGGAACTCTTGTGCTGCCTGGGATTGAGCATGATCTGCTCACACCTCTGATGTCCTCTGGCTTCTTCAGTGTGTGGAGAGCTGGGAGCCAACGTGCTGCCACTGCAAGGGGTATATTCAGAGATGTGAAACTTGGGGGAGTGGTGACAAGTTATGGGCAGTCTTACAGGGTGTCTGCCTTCACCCTGCTGTCACGACTGGAGCCAAATGAAGAATAAAATCATATCACATCACCCATTTGATAACAAAACAGTGCAGTTTTGTTGTGGAGATCAACAGAAATGTTAAAGGTAAAGGTTTCTAGACTACTGACTTTAGTTTCTTTGCAGCATTTTCCTCCTGCCTTGCTGAAGTGGCCTTGAGGGTTGAACTGTCTCCAGAAACCACGTCTTTCCACCAAATGGCTACTTCTGCTCAGCCACTTTCCCTTTATCGTTCCTCACCCCATGAAAGCACCACAGTTCACTTTAACAGCACAGTCTCTCTTGAAACAACACCCACGAGCCACAGAACAACTGTGCAGACAACAGAGCAGCACCAGGAAACAGCAGCTCCAGACCAGCACACGACAGCCCAGGCAGGAGCTGGAACACCCACCGCCACCACGACACCAGCAGACAACACCAGTGCAGCTGGCCAGGCCACAACCCAGGCCTTGCACGGGGTCACACCTACAGTGAAGAACACAACCACGCCCCCGGTGTCCTCCACACACGTGAGCACAGCCATGACGGCCACCAACACGTCCCTAAAACACACGACAGCAAATACTGCTGCTGCCATCACCTCTGCAGCCGCCACCATCCAGACGGTCAAAGCCACCACACAGGCAGGAAATCAAACAACGGCGACCAGAAACCCGACAGCCACAGCCGTGACCAACACAACAACCGCCCGTCCAGGGACTCAAACAGCCATCCCATCTACCGTGGTGACAGTGAGACCCACTCCGGCCCCGCAGCCGGCTCCCATCCCCACCGGCACATACACCGTTTCCAGTGGGAACAGGACCTGCATCAAAGCAGTCATGGGTTTGCAACTGATGGGTCAAAATACACAAAAGGTGAGGTGGAAGCTGAGCTTTGTAATGCCTATTTCTTCATTAGCTGGAATTTATTCTTCTTTCCAAGTCATTTTCAGAAGTTAGTTCTGTGATTAAGATAAGCGGTTTGCTGCCAGGGGGACATACATGTGCGTTCTTATTTCAGTGATGTACGCGTGGGAGCAATACTGGAGCAGTAGATCAGCCTGAAATATTGCCTGTGTTTCTTAGAATGGGAAACTAATTAAAATCTCAACTGACTTCAGTGAAGGGCTTGACATTGTGAGTTACAATGAAAGCAAGAAATTACCAGTTCAAAGGCTGGAATTCAGAAGTGGGTTGTCTTAATGCTGATGCACTGAGATTTTAGGAACAGAGAAACTTCCAGGTCCTGGGGAGCTGGTACCCTCTCCTAGAAGTGATCCACTGAGAATGATTCAGCAAAAGGTGTCATACAACTCAAAATGGTGTTTATGTCCCTCAGGCTTGTGGTTTTGTAGCCTTCCATTAATACAATATGTGGAGTTACATCCTCAGGCTCTGGAGTTCATATGCCTTGAGCCATTCCCATTACAAATCCAAATATACTTGTTTGGAGTCTGGATATTTCTAATGTGGGATAAGTATCTAATGTTGGAAAAGTAATTTTCATCCCTCATCCTGGCAGAAGCCAGGTAGGGAGCAGGATTCCCAATCTCAGCAGACCACAGTGAGATGTTTACAACATAAGGTGTGTTTGAGATGAGACTGAAGGGGCAGAGCTCCACTCAGGGCTGCAGAGCCCTCCTGTCAGACTGCAGTATGGGTTGTTAGATGCTAAAGATGATGGGCAGGACCTAATGAGGAGGCTGGGGTGTTATGTGGAGCAAAGCATGCTGAAGCCAAACTAACCCCTGCCTGCTTTTGTCTTGATCTTTCCTCCGCCTTCAGGCCCAAGTTTCCACTGCCCCCTCCTTATAAATTACCACTTGTACTGACCTGACACTGCTCTGAATCGTATCAGTTTACTGAATGAACAGAAACCAAATATTTTCATATTTTCACAACTCAGTGATGTGTCAGATGCTGGTTTATGAGTGGAGAATGACCCTGGCAGGCAGCAATTCAGCTGCCACCACCACTGGCCTGTTCATTTGGCCACACAGAGCCTGTCTGGGGGGAAAAAGCAAAACAGATGTAAATCTCTTTGTGTTCTTACAAAGTTCCCCTCCTCTTCATCAGCAGCTCTGCAATGTCTCTTCTCTCTGCAGGAGCAGATGGAGTCCGTGGTTGTCAACCCCAATGCGACACAGACATCTGGAAGCTGTGGGATGGTGCAGTCTGAGCTGAACTTAACTTTCAGTGGAGGATTTGTGAACTTCACCTTTGTAAAGGTAATTATTGCCTTTAGAGGGAAGGAGTGTTTAGGATGGGGGAGCTATAACTTAGGCTCCCTTTGATTCATCTTATCTCTCTCCATGCTTGTTTTCCACCTGTGTATAAGGCACTATTACTCCTGTCCTTCCTAAAGGGGTAGATCATAGAACTGCAGATTAGTTCAGGTTAAAAAAGACCTGGTCCAACATCCTGCTCAAAGCAGGGCTTGTCTGTTTGAACTTTCAGTTTGGAAAGGTTCATACCTGCAGTGAAGCGTAAGCAGAGTGCCTTGCCATAGAGCAGTGTTAAAGCTCCCCATCAAGCAACACAAAGTCTGCAAATAGCCTCGAGCAAAATCTTTTTTTACATAGGTAAATGTCAGGTCTGCTGTTTGCATTGGAGTGGTACAGAGGGAGAGGGTTTGGGACTGGAGCCCCTGCGCAGGAACAAGGTGTGTGTGCAGGGAGCTCTGAGTCACTGTCAAGCTGCTCTTAGGCATTTGCTTCCCATAAAAGCCAGCTGGGGTTGTTAAATTGGAAGGACAGTCTGTGCAGTTTTAAGTGCCCAGGAGCCACGACACATCCACAGGTGAAGGAGCCTCATTTCATCTAATTTCTGAGTGGAAAATTCCAAACAAGTGAACTACAACAGCAAAATCGTAAATAAGTGCCCTTGAAATGTACCACACCTGGGAGACCTACACGTATGCACAGAAACCTGGACAGGATGGGAGGTCCTGCTTGCACAGTGGGAAAATGAGCTTTCTTTTTGACAGTGTGTCTGTTGATACCATGGTCCCACTGGGACCACGTTTCCTGTGGGTGAGGCTTTAACACAAGACACCAAGAGTGCCACTGCTGTTATAACCACAGGAGGAAATCCCTGAGTGCAGCCAGCCTCTTGCTTCCTCAGGAATTCACACATTTTTTTGGAGGCTGTAAGGGCTGGGTGGTGATGCCAGCAGGGCTAGAGACAGAAGTTAATATTGTGTATAAAGTGATCAGTGGGCAGGGAAGAATACAGGGTTGGATCCCATCAAATTCTGATGAGTGTAATGTGCATCAAGGCCATGTCCTGGAGCTCCAGAGCTGCATCTGGCCATCACTGCTGATCCAGGCCTTTCAATTAATCAAGCCAAAGTGTCAATCTTACAGCCTGGCTCCAAGCTCAAATTAGAGATAATTAAGAAAAGTACAAATGCTTAGTAATTTTCATAGACAGTCCAAGAGGGAACAGCAAATTATACCACCTGTGAGTCGGTAATTCTTGAACAGAGACAATATTTCATTTAATAATTATCTTGATTTTAGTTTATGGAAAAAAGTTTTCTAAAAGCTACAGAGGAAAAGTGAGGCAAAAAAATGAAGGAGCTGTTTTTAAACAAAGGCTCAGTTCAGACCATGAGTATTTGCTTTAAATGTGTGCTTCCTGCAACAAGGGGAGCATTCAGGTGTTACAAGAATCCTCAGAGAAAGGCTGGGGATTCAAGTACCCATGAAAGCCCCAGCTTGCAGCAGTGCTAAGGAGAGTGATGTAACCTTTAGGAGGTGCTTGACCTGTCTTGCCCTGAAAAAGGTGGGTTTGGCAGAGCATTAGACAGCCTGCCCTTCACTTAAAGATAAGCCTCAAGAGCACAGCAGGGCTCGGCTTGGACTGCTTTGAAATTCGGGTTAATAAGAAATCCTGTTGCTGCTGGTTTTTATGTGTTTGGCCCCCACAGCCTCTCTCAGTGCTTTGAACCAGGAGTGCTGCAGCAGTGGCACTTCTGGCTGTCCCCATGGGAGAGGAGCTGGGTCAGGGGTGGCAGAGGAGAGTGGCTGGTTCAGTGCTCACCACTGCCAGGGCCTCCAGGAGAGCTTGAAATAAGGAAGTTGTGTAACCCACCCACAAGAAGTGAAGTAGGAGCAGGTGTTTTC
>JAWWES010000011.1:7871107-7958722 GCA_035583135.1 Lophotriccus pileatus | reverse complement strand
CAGGGCCTCCAGGAGAGCTTGAAATAAGGAAGTTGTGTAACCCACCCACAAGAAGTGAAGTAGGAGCAGGTGTTTTCTCAAGCAAAATTTTTAACTGTGGCCAAACAGAACATAGTGCTACCTTCCAAAAATGGTCATATTTGACCTGTTTATGTCTTGGAGTTGGAATAATGCTGAGAACCTCTTCTCTGGTGAATTTCTTTCTTAAATTTCTTTCCCATTCCATCCTACCAGTTTTTAAACTGGATGCACAGGAGACACTTAAGTCTGCTGCCATTTATGCAGCAGCTGCACTCACCAGTCCCTGTGTGCTCACTACTGGAATTAAGCTGGGTAGTAGGGCTGCTACATATAGACTCACATTATATTCCAACACTGTGACCACAGAGAAGCTCCCAGGGCTGGCTCTGGCTTTGTCACAGTCCAGGGCAGGACAGTATTCAGGCTGCACCAGTGTCAGGGCACGAGCAAGCAGGACACCTGGCTGGAAATTGTGCTCTGTGTTGTACCAGGTGCTTTCCATGTCAGCAGTCTGCAGGCATATGAAAACAAGCCAGCCAGAACCAACACGGTCAGCAGGGTGGAAAGAACGGTTATTTCTCCCCTACACGTCCAGGTTGCTGTTTTCTGGTTTGTAGTGACCCTGGCTGGCGGCCAAAATAGGAAATGAGTGATACAAGCGTGAGATGAGCTCCTGGCCCTCAGCTTGTTGCTGACCTCTCCCAGCTCAAGCCAGTGATGGCCACAGAAGTGCTGCTGCTTTGTGCAGTGAGCTCACGGGAGGGGCACCTGTGCATAAAATACACGGTGGCTCCAAGGATCCCGAGAACTTCTTCAAGATGTGGGGTGGGTCCTGCAGGCAGTCACACTGCAGGGCAGCACGGCTGAGTTCAGTGCAGGATTACTCAGGAGAGCACTGTAGGGCTTTTATTCACTTCCATGGAAGTGGAAAAAAAAATGTAAAATGGCCTTATCTCATACCTGTTAATTTGCAGTGTATAGTATTGATTGGACTTCTTCCTACTTTTGGTTATCACAAGTATCTCACAAATTTGAGCAGTTTGTGTAAAATGAGACCTGCATGGTCCCATGTCACTGAACTGAGCAGAATTAGTGATGCAGCTGAGATCTGGAAAAGAAAAATACATCCAGAAGAGCTGGTTCTTGGGTCTCGAAGGTGATGCTTTGAAATGTGTTTCTCTGGGACATTGTGACCATTTTTCTGTGGTGAACCATATTTTTTTTTTCCCCTGCAAACATAAGTATGTATTATTAATAAAGATCTATCTTTTTTTGCAGCAAGCTCCAAGTTACTTTGTCAGTAACATTGAGAGCAGAATACAGTTATCTTCTGAAGGTCAGTGATTTTACATTGTCTTAATTTCATATCAAACCGTACTGAATGTGGGATAAGCTGTCATATCTTTTAAAACAATGTCTTTTGCAAGTAGGTGTTTTATCTAGCTTTCAACGTGTCCTTCATCTAAACCTTATGGTATGAAAATGGCAGAGAAGGGACCAGGCTGCAGTTACATCAGTATTGTTACATTTTCCTTTCAACCTCAAAAACCTTCCCTGCCCACTCTCTTTCAGAACAGAGATTACTTCAAACCTAAATTTAAGATACAAAAGAGTCTTCAGAGTTTTTATCTGCAGACACACAAAAATGCTGTGACTCCAGTTCAGGTGCGTGTCTTTCCAATCTAATCAGACAAGTGAATGAATACAGTACCTGGATCACACAAACTAATCAGTTTAATCATATGTTTTAAAATCCTCAGCTATACTTTGTGTCCCCCAGAGCGGTGCTGACAAGAGACATTGCTCTCCCTGGCTGGCTGTCACTGCCTCTCTGCCAAATGCTGCCATTTCACAGTCCACCAGCAGTATTTTTGCAGTGAGCAAGTCCCTAATTTTTCTAATAGAAAAATGACTGAATTAATTGTGTCAGCAGACACTGGTGTACTGATTTTGACTAAAGAGGACCAAGAGTATGCTGCACATGATGTGCTGGCAAGATGTGGTTGAGACACACTGAAGCAGAGCCAGTGATATGGATGATTTTGTCTTAAACTGGCCTATCTGCTCTCAAAGGAGGATGTGCATAAAGGATATACCCAGGTCACAAAATCTTTTCATGCTTGGAGCTTGAACCATATTTTTCATAAAGTACTCTGACACTGAAATATATTTAAAAACATATTTAATACATGAAGTAATACAAACTAGTTATGTCAAATTCCCATGCTAGAGATGGTATCTCTTTTTTGTCTGGAAATAGCTATGCTGGAGACCTAAGGTAGTTGCTTGGTCCTGAGAGGATTCCAACCCCTTTGCAGACTCAAGTTGGTAAAATATGATTTAGAGAAGCATCCGAAATTTTAGCCACTTTTTTAGATCCAACCTCAGCTGAGTCACCCATTGATACTTAAAGCACTCTTTTAAACTTGGAACAATATAAATTATAATTTATGGGGAAAATATCCATGCTTTAGTCACATCAGTGACTGCTGCTCTGCCCAAGCAACTGGGGACCATCCCTTTTATCTCAGAAAGGTGTTGCTTCCAACAGAGTCAGAGTGGATTCTCACTTGTCTCTTTCTGGCCTCCAGGTATGGTTTACTATGCAGCCCTAAATGAGAAGCTGTTTACAACAAAGCTGGGGAATTCCTTCAAGTGTGCCAGCAGGCAAACCTTCACCTTGGAGAAGAACTTCCAGATCCTCTTTGTTCACATGCAGCTGCAGGCGTTTGATATTGTTGGTAACCAGTTTGGAAAAGGTAAGTAGAAGGATACCTTCCCACCCGTCCAAGATCTACATGTCAGCAATCAGGTAGCCTGATAGATATAATCTGCTAAATTATACACATGGGGTGATCCTGCTGCAGCACAATCACAGTTTTGTATTTGTTCCCAAATAATGTAGCCTGTCCGCTGCTGTCATTTTTGTAACTTCCTCTCAGGGTGTTTCCATTCAAGAACTCAGGTGAACTCAGGGTTTATTTACCACCTCTCTATCCCTTCAGATGCACTAAAAAAACACTCCCTCTTCTGACACTTGCCTCTCTGCATGCTTAAAAAATATTGCCCCCGTGTTCTTTTTACTTTAGATCTGTCTTTTTGGCTCAGTTTGGCTGTGTTTGACCAGTTCTTCTTCTGTTAGGTCACCGTTTGGGCTGCTTTTCTCATTCTAAAGGAATATAATGGGAAATGACACTTGGGGCTTTTTTAATACACTGTCCTTTTAAAAGCCATACTGAGAACCCAATTTATGCTTTCATTCTCATGAAGAATTTTTTCATGGGATAACACTGAGCTGGAACAACTCATGATATCCCATCTGGTCTCCACATTCCCATTCAGATTTGTACAATGAGTGATTTCAGTTATGGCATTTGGTATGGCCTCACCTCTAGCAGAGACTGAGCTGAGAAAGATGTTCTCTCTCTGTCTCCAAGATCAGGCTGATCTCTGCTAACCAATATCATATATCAATTTAAATTAGTTTTGCCCTTAATCAGAGAGCTGAGCAATCAGTTAACACTTCTGAAATAATTCCCCCGTGGCTGTAATATAGTCATGAAACTGTTACGTACCTTGGCTGTGGATGGACAAAATCCCCAGTGAAAGAATGACTCAAAATACATCACCAGCCACCTCCCTTGGGTTTGACAAGACTCATAGTTTCACTTCTGCTGCTCCTGATGTGCTTATCTCTAAAAGGGGAAGAAAAAGAAAACATTAATGGTCACTGGTTTCAAGTTCCTTACAGTTTTGTACAGACTGCAGCAGTGTTACATCAATAGCTTGGCCTTTTTGAGTCTGGAAAGCTTATAAGTGCCTTCTGAACTGTATTTCAGTGTATCAGAAACAATTCCTAGATTTCGTAGCCTAAGGTTTCATCACATAAAAATGGCCAATTCAAACAACTCTGGCTTTTACAGTACTTAAATGCAAATATTTTTCATCTCATTTAACAGCAGGTTACATTAACCAAAGTTTTTAAAAGGCAACATCTAATAGAGTGTTGATGTCTTTGGCTTTGTGGCATCACCATCTGGATTAGAGGAGAAGAGGATCAGATTTTGGGAAGAACCATGTGGAGGCTCTGGAGCTGTGACATGATGTCATGCACTCCACATGCTCCCTGGGCAAACTGCCCACTGTCAGTGTAAAGATTCCCATGGTGGAGAAGCCCAAGCCAAGCTACAACCTGTGCCAGCATAGTCACTGGAATAACAACAGGGGCTTTTATCTCAGAGTGCTGTCAAAACCTGCCTTGGAATACTCTCAGGGAGTGAGAAGGGCAGAGGGTGTTGGATCCACAAATATTCTGAATTAACTGGGAGAACAATTAGAATTTGATTTTTCTTAGGAAACACTGACTTAATGAGGATCCTTGCTGAGCTAGTGACTTGGACTATAAGCCTCCCTTCTCTGGCCTAATCCTTTTTACTGGGCAGATTAGATTAGATGCCACACAGGAGCAGTTTTTGACCATGCAGGATGTGTCTTGCTCTTTATTTTTAGACTGGCATTTTGTAGTGTGATGCTCCCCATCTGCTACCAGCAAGAAAGCTCCTGCTGTGTGTGTGTGCTGAGTGGTAAAACAATTCCCACAGACATGAGGGAGCAGAGTCACTCTCTAGTGAAGCATGGAGCTACTGTGAGAGGGGCAAGGATGGTTTTCTTGAGATAAGGTTCACCACACATAAAAATGTATTAAGTATAGCTCAGGAAAAAGAAAGAAAAAGCAAAAGAAAGCAACGTTTTGAGAACATCTATCTTGTATTAGCTAATTTTGCTGGAGTACAGAGGTATGGTCTTGGAGTATGGTGTTCTACTATAACACATTCTCTGATCTTTTCCTTTCAGAAGAAGAATGTTTTCCTGATAGAAACAGCAAAGCAGCTCCCATCGCAGTGGGCCTGAGTATCCTGGGGTTGTTTGTCATTGTGTTTGTCACTTTCCTGATTTCCAGGAGGAAGCCACATAGAGGATATGAACGCATCTGAGGTGCCCTTGTACTTCCAAATGTGCGTAGCAAGCAGAGAAGTCACAGGAGTTTTAGCTTCTGCCTGGCAATCTCACTCTCCTGAAGCCACATTTTTAAGTGAGATGACATCAAGTGTTTAATCTAATGAATATTTCTGGCAGTAGTTTCTTTAGGGTAGGAAGGAGACAATTCACACCCTCTACTTTAGGCTATTCTTAGCATCTAATTTAGATGTAGGCCAGATGACCAAAATGAGGAGCCTAAATTCTCTGTGTTATGTACAAGAGAGTTAATTCAGATCACCTAAGTCAGATTCCTAAAAATAGCTTAAAGCAGTATTGGTGTCCCTAAGGAAATCCATCAGGTTTGTTAATGATAATGTTAAGATTTATTAAAATACATAAGTCTGGTGATATGACCCTCAAATGAATAAAGCAGAGGTCCAGATCTACACACAACCCTGTTTAAATTAGAGCTTGTGGGAGCACTGTGCGTGCCAAAGTCTCAGGGTAAGTGTCAGTGTGACTCCATTCACAAGCAAGTTCTCACCAGTCCTACAACAGAGTTACACTTCCTAAGTGCTTGGGCTTTTTCCTATTTAGCCCTTTGCAAAGACACAGTGGTAATGTGTGACTCTTAGTCTGGAGCTGAATATGTCACATTCTTGTGAGAGCTCCCGATCACCCACGCCCTGTTCAGGCATGGATCTGTTACAGTGACCACCACTAAGCCCAGTAACGGCCCCTCTACTGAGATCTCTAAATCTGGGAAGATGCCACACTCACTGGAAATGCCTGGGATTCAGTGACCACCATTGTGGCAGACCTGCACGAGGTCCATGAGGAATGGAAATCCATGACACTGTATGTTCAAGGCTTCTGTAAGAGCTAAAAGCTTGCACAGTCCTTGCACAAACTCTCTGTCCAAAAGTGAATGTTATCCAGTGTGCTTACGGCTGAGCAGCTGGATTTTCATGTGGAAATAATTTGGAGTTGCTTTAAAGCACATTAATTGATAAACTCTGCAGTCTATTTCCTGCTAAAGCAATGATGAAGGCATGAGAGTAGTAATTACTTTCAAGGTTAAGTCCAGCTCATGTTCTTTGTTGTAACAAGGAAAACTCCTTGTCACAAAAGATTTACAAAGCTAAGCATATGCTCAAATGTGCACATACACACACACACGCGTGGTGCACACACCACACAACCTGCTCACTGACACCAATGACGTCCAAACGATAAGAAATTACACACCAAACCATTTGCAAAAGAGAAAATAACATGAAATAAGAGCACACTTTCCCCTGAGGAGTTAGGGTAATGGCTGTGGAAATAATTAAGTCTCCAAAAATGTTCCCTTTGAATCTGAATGAACCAATAAATGAGAAAGATAAAGACAATTCTGAAGCACTTTTGCACTTGGAGAAACATCAGAGAGAAGTCAGAACCAGCTGTGAGCACAGGGGCAGCTGAATGTAAGATAAAGTAGCACAAGTAATGGGATACCAAACTTTCCAACTTTTGATACAGATACGGTGATTTAACTGCATTCAGTTTAAAGCTCAGAATGGTCCGACCCTAAGCTGTTCTGCCCAGTGATCAATAAACCTCTCCCACTCAAAGCTGAGTTGTATTTCACATGTTCTTTGGATTGCTGGGTTGCATAATCTGTACAGTGTGTTACTTCTGCTGACATGGAATATTTGCTTGTTCTGGTCTGAAAAATCGCTTTATGTTAATATTCAGTCTTCTAAAATCTGATATCAGGATGAGAAGAGAAAACTGTTCCTACTGACTGCTCATTCTATGTTTAATCCCATGACACCCTCTGGCATTACCAGTGATGGAAGATATTAACGTTTTTCCCCTTCCCTTTTTTATTTCTACACTGAATCAACCTGGTGGCATTGAACAATGTTTGGATTCAGGTTTACCTGATTTGTTCTTATGCTTTTTATTGCTATTGTTTGCTTTTTTTATGAAGCTGCATAGACCTTTCTGGATGAATAATACTCTGGGCTTGCTCTAAATGTCACAGGGGAAGTGCACGTGGTACAAACCGATGAAAGAATTGGATGCTCCCAGGAAATGCTGCCAACATGCAGCAAAATTAATCCAATGGAATTAGTGCTTTATAGTAGTAGAAGATCCATTGGAGAATTCCTTACTGCATCAGGAGATCCCAGCCCCTAAGTGCAACCTTTCTCTCACCTGTGGCCCAGTCTGCATCCCCTCACCTCTTTTCCTGATCACAAAATACAAGCAGCATAGCAGGGAATGTTGCCTCTCCAAATTTAATGCTGAATTAGAATTAGACAGCCCAGCTGCTCCCTGAGCTGCCAAGTGCAGCTTTAAAAGCTGATGCCTGTATTTATTTTCTGCCAGAATTTAGGTAGATGTTTAGCTGGTACTTTTTTATCTTGAGGTTGCCTCGAGGTCTTCCTCCCATTGGGAAGACTCCATAGGGCTAATGGGCCTTGTTCTTGCCAGACCTGCTCTTGTCTGAAGAAATATTTTGAGCAAAAAGTCCCTAAAAGAGCACAGTACGAAAAGAGCTCTTATGATAAACTAGTTGGACATGAAGTGGACCTTAATAGTCGTACTGTGGGCAGAAGGGCACAGTTTCATCTACTGTGGGAGGGGACAAGGCTGCAGTGGCTCCCAGAGTCACCAGTGCTGGTCTCAGCAGCCCCAGCTCATTTCTTCCCCCAGCTGCAGACTCAGATCAGCCCATCCCTGAGCCAGAAGATACTGATCAGGATGACAGGATGCACCAGGGAAGCAAAGCTTAACTTCTGTGCGCGCATGTGCTGGTCAGGAGACAGCGGGGCCATCACAGGAACGGGGAGGTGAGCACATCCCGACAGCTCCCTGGTGCTCCGCTGCAGCTCCACCCCAGACCAGCCACCGTGGCCTCTTGCACACCCATGGCAGACACAAGGGCATCCCATCAGCATGATGATGTAATATTTAGCCAAATCTCCCAAGGGGTTTATAAAGCAAGGTTTAATTTCTTTCAGTCCTTTTTGTTCTCTGATGGGCAAGTCCAAATTAAGGAACAGCTGTTAACTCAGCTGAAAGAGGAAGGGAGATGTAGATCAGCATCTGGAGTGTCTGAAGGTTGATCACTTCTAGCTTGCTATAATGTATGGTTGCTAAAAATAACTTGCTATGAGAAGTAAGATATGCTCTTTATTTTTCTATAATTGGTATTTCTGTAATAAAGGTTGTATTTAGTCATTAGAGTGTGCGTTGCTGTGGAATTAATTTATCTTTTGAGTGCTGTTTCACTTCAACTAATCACAAGCTAACAAACAGAGAGGATCCTACGGGCTCTGGTCACAAACCACAGATACAGTTATGCTTATCCTAACCATAACTTTGATGATTATTTCTTCTGTGGCTGGGGCAGTTCCTCTGACATTTCTATAATTGTTTTATTGGCATTATTTAAAAAAAAAAGGCATTGAAAATATTACATGATTTTCTGTTAATCTCTTCACAACTTCTAGAGAACCTGAATTCACTGTTTCTTTATACAGCCAGATCTCTTCTTTCCTGTTGATCCAATAAACACAGACCATAACTCCACAGCAAAACGAGATGGATGCTTGTTACTTCATGTTTAAACTGTTTTCACAGATAATAATCCTTTGAATTATGGTAAGAGTCTTTTGAGGAGAATGCATCCTTTCAGCATGCAGTTATGGAAACCTGGAGGAAACAAATTGCTTGGAAAATACCACACACAAACTTGAGAACTCAGCAGCTTCTATTGTGGTAAAAGGAATTTCCAAAGGAGGCAGGCTGGACAAAATCATCCTTAAAGGTCTTTTCCAACTCAAACCAGTCTATGATTCTTTGTGACTTTGCTGTGATTTTGCTCACTGTCACATCAACAGGCATCTTAAAATATCATAACTGCCTGAGGTAAACTTCTTAATAAAAAAGGGCACTCAAAAATTTTTCAGCTTCATCTTTAAAGATTTTTCAGAGGAACTTCAAATCTGTCCAGATCTACGTCTGGTGAACAACTGCAGCCAGAGCCTTTGGGGTGCAGGTTCCTGTAATGCCTCTAAGGCATTACTGCATTTCAGTTTTATTACACTGCACTTTCAAACATCTGCATGTACAGTCTGGTGATTCCACTTGACTTTGCAAGCCCTAAAAGCCATGCTTGCAGAATGCCTTCCACAAGCAGATTTGCAATATAAATGAGTTTGTCATTTCCATTAATTCTGTTAAAAGCATCAACTCCTCCACCATCTCTGACTGAGCTATTGTAAAATATCTGTAGCTCTTCCCAGTATTCAATAGTTAAGCTACATAAAATGCTGCCATCTTGTGTTTAGAGACAAATTAAACATGTAACTTTAAAAATCTGTATTTCAAAAGACAGAAGTAGGATTTACAGTGTCAGCACATTATGTGAAAAAGATTGAAGTGAATGAATTCTGGAAAAGTGGAAGCTTCACTTAATAATTTAGCTTTTAAAATGTCATCCTTAGAGCAAGTACTGAGCCCACCACCCTTTGCAGTCAGGTCCAAGGGACTGCACAGTTCCCCCAAGCTGATCTGGTGTCTGTTTAACCTACTTGAACCACCCAGTCCATGGTGTGAGGGGTCACCAGGGCAAATTAAAAATAGCAACAGTGGAACAAGCAGAGATTGCTTGCATATGACGAATGCTCCTTATGTAAAAAGCTTTGTTAATGCTTCAGAGTACAGAGAACACAAGATGTGTTAAATGCTGCCATTATTATTGCAATTAATCGCTTGTGTGTTCCTTTGGTGAAAAAGCATGGCTGCTTTGCCATTTGTAAACAACAACTAGAAATAATTATTTCGTCGGTGCTGGGGCTGGCCAGGTTTAGGAAGGCGCTGCAGTGCGGTGAGCTGGGCCTTAAACTAACAGATATTGAGAAGAAATTCTTCTCTGTGGGGTGGTGAGGCCCTGGCACAGGTTGCCCAGAGAAGCTGTGGATCCCCATCCCTGGAAGTGTCCAAGGCCAGGTTGGACAGGGCTTGGAGCAACCTAGCGGAAGATGTCCTTGCCCATGGCAAGGGGTTGGAACTGGATGATCTTTGGTGTCCCTTCCCACTCAAATCTATGAACTGCAAAGCTCCGGTGCCTGAGGGAGCAGAACGGCCCCAGCCGGCTTTGTGTCCATGAGCAGGAGAGATGTGCTGATCCCACCGCTCCGTGGGATCCCATCCACACGGCGCAGTTCTGATCAAGGGATCTGGGCCTGGGCAGAGGGATGCTGTGGTGCCCCGGGATCCCCCTGCCCTTCCCAGCAACCCTCACGCTCACGCGTCGCTATTCCATCACAACCCCGGCTGTCATTCCCGACGGAGCGCGCTCAGCCCAGAGCCGGCGCACCCGCAATCTCGGCAGTCCTTGGGCGGCGCGCACCGCTCCGCGTTCATAGCAAACCCATTCTGTCTGCTCTTTGAGCGCCCGCTTTCTCAGCGTCACCCAACCCCGCCTCCCGCCAGCCATTTCCCCGGAGCGGGCACCGGCCAGGCTCGGATCCCCTCCCCGTGCCGAGCCCCGCCGTCCCCTGAGGGCTCTGCCCGGTCCCGCCCCCGCCGCGCAGCCACTGCGGGCCGGCCGGGCCGCGCACGCCCCCCCCCCGCCCACAACATGGCGCTGGCGGCGGCGGCCGAGCGGGGCCGCGGCGGCCTCGGGGCGCTGAGGCGGCTGTGAGTGCGGGCCGGGGCGGGAGGGGAGCCGCGCACAGCGAGCCCCGAGCTGGGCTGCCCGGGGAGGAAGGGAAGGGGGCTCGGTGGGCGTGTGGGGGGGAAAAGCGGCGCCCCGGGCTCTTCCCGAGGAGCCGCCCCGGCGCTCGGGGGGTCTGTCGGCAGCCCGTGCCCACCCGTGTGGTACGGGCTGGGGAAGCGTGCAAAAATCCCTCTCTCGTTACTAAAACGGAGGTTTGGTTGTGTGGCGCCTTGTTTTGATCCCAAATTCCAGAGTTGATTTATGTACTAATTAAAACAGCCCCGGGAATTCGCTTTCGCGGTTTCATCCAGCGGCTTCACCTTGGCTACCCCTTTTTATTAGTATTAGTCGTTTGAGGTTTAGGTTTCTGAAAGTCTCCACAGCTTTTCTTCCTTGCTGCCTTTCACATTGTTTCTCTTGCACTTTTTCTTTATAGAAACAGCTCCTATTGCCGTTTTGAGCTTTTCTATTTTGTGGTTTTCCACATCTTCTTTCCCAAATACTTTAAGTTGGCTTTTCTGGTAAATGCCAGATGTTGGCTGTTTTGTCCACTAAAAGACTTTTTTTTTTAAGAAAAAAAAAAACAAACTAAAAACCAACTGTTTCTGTTTTAATGCTGCTAAAATAACAAAGTGGTACTTTTTTTGTGTCTAAATGAAAGCACTTGAGGAGCCATCTGGTGAAGTCTGCACAACTTTCCTTCTTGTACCTGAATATGTAAACAGGTGTATTAACAGGTTCAGAGCTATTTCAGTGCTGTCCTTCTCTCACCTGAAAATAAAAGTAGCTCAGTTGCCACTTCTTCATGTGCATTTGTAACACTTCTGTATGTTTATAATTGCACAGGCAATGGAACCAAGTACAAAGATTTGTGAGATGGGCCTCAACGATAGGTATGAAATTTAATTTCTTTGGCTACAAGGTTAAACTGCTGTGTAATGTGGATGTGGATGGTTTAACAATTAGTTTTGGAGCATTAGTTGCTAAAAAACTGTAGGGATTTTTAATAAATGTTTGTATCTTTGTAGTTTTTGAAAAAAATAGCCTGTAGCTCACCTAGCAGAAATCATCTTTAATGTTTAAACGACATTTTGAATAATTTTAGCTGTAATATTTAGGTAAACTGAACTTAATGAAAAGTGTTTTTGTGATGTTTTCCTTTGCTGATACAAGTGATGCGAAGTCTGTGAGAATTGTTTTTTTAGGCATAATGGCATTTAGACAAAATATAAAGGAGAGCAAAAGTTGATTGTTTCTTAGTTAGTCCAGGGAGTACACAGCAAAAATATAAGCGTCAACTTTTAAGTGTTGTTTTAGGGTTAAAATGTATTTCTTGGATTCTAAAAAGGACATTTTTTTAAAAAAGGCTTAAACATACTTCTCCATAAGGACTCTAAGGAAAAAATTCCAAGAGTAGCATGGAAATGCTTTAGGGTGAAGTTTTGAGTGAAACAACTTCATTGTTGGAAGATGTGCATAAACACTATAATTTAAAAATTGCTGTGTTTCCAGAAGGGTTTTTAAGGATATCTTTCTTCCTGTGCTTTATCCTTTTGAACAGGAGGTCACAGCATAGGGAAGATTCTCATCGCAAACCGAGGAGAAATCGCCTGCAGAGTGATGCGAACAGCGAAGAAAATGGGTGTGAAGTCTGTGGCAGTTTATAGTGAAGCAGACAGAAATTCCATGCACGTAGCAATGGTGAAGTGTATTCATTGTGCTTGTGCCTTATGTTCCCTCACTGCAGTATTTCCCATGACAAGTTCCATGTGAAAGCAGATTTGGATGCTGGTGCAGTTGAGTTTCACCTCTGTGGAGTTACTGCCAAGTTTTCTTTGAACTGATGAAAAGTTTGCCTGGTCTCTGCCTCAACTCCTGACAGCTTTATAGGAAGGGCATTAAATTTTGGCTCTCTAATTCCAGAGCAGCCAGTGGTTAGAGAATGGACTCTGATTTTGGGAAGAAAGTCAGTTTTTGTTTCACTCAGTTGAGCCTTTCCATGAGGAGAGGCAGTGATTTAAGCTGCTGTGTGCCAGCAGTCTGATAAATAATATAATCACCCCAAAAAACTCAGATAAATTTGCTAATAAACAGTCTGTGTCCTGTGTGTTTCTTCTAAACCAGGCAGATGAAGCATATTGCATTGGGCCAGCACCCTCACAGCAGAGCTACTTGGCCATGGAGAAAATATTGCAGGTGGCCAAGGTCTCAGCAGCACAGGTGAGTAGATCAGGACCTTCAGTTTTCTCTTACTTTCATGTCTTTAGTTCTTTATTTTTACCCATCTTGAGTTTCCCTGACACTACTGAAGTTTCTGAGTTTTCTGAGCTAAACTGATAAAAAAATAGGCTGGTAACATTATTCTATTTTAGGCTGTTCATCCAGGTTATGGTTTCCTCTCAGAAAACACAGAGTTTGCAGAGCTGTGCAAGCAACAGGGAATCATCTTCATAGGTCCACCTTCATCTGCTATCAGAGATATGGGTATTAAGAGGTATCTGTTTCTGATTTGTTATGTGGTTATGCAATTTACAGCTTGGCAAACCTAATTTTGTTAACAAATGACCGGTGTCATAATTGTTTTATTCTATCAATTTTCACTGTATTTTATTTTTATGGCTTTTTCAAAGGAATAAACTCTGTCTGTAGATACGGGATTCCAGTAGACACAGAGAGAGTTGAACTTGTTCAGTTATTAGGATTTCAGTAATTAAATAAGTAATGATTCTGCTTTTCCGGAACTGGGGCATTCAGCAGTCAGGTTGGATGTTTTGTATATTAGTCAACAGAGCAGTGGAAAAGAAACACCACATCATTGGGGTTATTGTGGCTCATGTAAAACAGGGTGGGAAGTTTAGTTCATCACAGAGGACCTTATTCTTAGTTACTTAGATCAAAGAAATGCTTTTAGGGTAGGAAGTGTAAATCAAGAATGTGGAAATGAGGTTATTACTAACACATGAGCTGTATAATAGTAATTTGAGAGAATTAATTTTTTATCACTTTGTAATGTGAGAGTAAATTACCTCTGTAATTTAACAAGCTCTGCATGTGTATTTGAAGTTAGAGTTGTTACACTGTTTGATGTGTGGTGTGAATCCAGCTGTATCATGAAAAGTGTTTTGCCTTTGTACAATTTCAGATATCGTTTTGGCAGGATACAGTGTTGTGGTTCAAAAATTTTAGGGTTTGGCCTCTACAGTATGGGTCAAAAGACAGGAAAGAACAATAGAACTAAAACTTACTCCTGCTTTTATTGGAGGCCTTGGATAAAAAAAAAACCCTGTTTGAAGCATGTGATTAATTACAGTCCAATCCTATGTAACCCACCTATGCAAGTAGTCCTGTTGAGGTCTACTGTGGAACTGCTTTCAAGAAGAGAGTTAACATTGGGAACATATACAGGCTGGGAGCTTAAAGTAAGAAAAAAATATTATTGTCATTCTAAATATAAAACTGTTCTGTCAAAGCACTTCCAAAGCTATAATGTCTGCTGCTGGCGTTCCTGTTGTTGAAGGTTATCACGGGGAAGATCAATCAGATGAGTGTCTAAAGGAACAGGCCAAGAGAATAGGATACCCAGTAATGATTAAAGCTGTTCGTGGGGGTGGAGGAAAGGTAAGGAGCTAATCTGTTCATCACATGCCATAAAGTGATCATGTCTGAATATCTGCAACTGAGTATTCTAAAAGAAATCTGAAAATGAAGAAACTGGAAAAGTACTTCTTTGTTAAAATTCAATATTGATGTCCAGTCTAGCACTATGAAATCTCATTTCCTTTTGTTGTGCAGTCAGGCAGAAGGTAAGGAGCTGGAATAAACTGGAAGAGTTTTGTTTGTTTCAATGGATCTCCAGTAATTCACATAAGCAGAAAAGTTGTCCTATGGATTTGTGTGACATTAGATGAAATTGTTACTTTGTGATAGCTTCTGTTACTTCTTTTGTTATCAGTTTTAAATGCTGTGTAAGAAGTGATTAGACAAAAATACTTAAATGGTATTTCTAGACACTTTTTAAGGTGTGGTGAACTCCTAGTCTAAATCTGATTTTACTCTGAAATGTCTATGAAATGACATGTAGAGAATTTTAATTATTTTCAAAATAGCTATATTTATTTTGTAATAAACGAGTTTTTCTTTGCCAAACGTGGAAAATTCCTATTATATCTGAGAATAGAATTGAATTTTGTACTCACCCATATCAGTGGAATCATATGTCTATTTTTCACACTTTTTATGGCACTTTCAGGGGGACTTAGAAGGATTATATTACTGGAAGCTGATACACAATTTTGGTAAAGTTGAAGAAAGGAGGGAAAAGCGTTATTGTTAAGCTCATTTCTTGCTGTTTGTGTGCAACAAGGATTTTCATTGTATACCTTATTTTTAGACATTTAGAAAGGCTTTTTTCTGTATTTTAGGGCATGAGAATTGCTCATTCAGATAAGGAGTTTCTGGACCAGCTAGAATCAGCAAGGAGAGAAGCAAAGAAGTCTTTCAATGATGATGCAATGCTGATTGAGAAATTTGTAGATAATCCAAGGTGAGAAAGATGTTTCAATATTAACACTGTAATGTTTATTCTATGGTTAAACAAACATAACTAGTTTAATAGTAGGATGAAAATTGGTCTTGTATGTTTTATTTGCACTATGGCAGTTGTTCATTTGGTCAAATGTTTTTATAATGTATTGAATTTCTTGTAGTGACTTTGTTTTGAATGATAGGAATTAAAGTCCAGTTGTATAGGAGACATGGCAGTGAGTGAGCTTTCTAAATTTGGTTTAAATCTAGGAAAAAAACCCACTGTATAGTCTTCAACTACAGACCTGAGTCAGGCTGATGTTTCTTCTGCCCTCAGGTGTCCTAAACTAGTTATTTAATCTTCCTTTATTTTGATATTTAAAACAGAAGGATAGTTTTTATCTCATGTCTGGCCTGTGAAACTGAGCTAATTTGTTTTTTATAAAGAACTTCTTGCAGAGGTCAGTTTGGTAATCTGGCACTTTACATCTGTTTTTCTTGAAGCATCACTATAAAGAAAGCATTTATTTTAAAGAAACTGAGGGCCTGCGTATGCTCTCAGGTGGGCATGAGAAAAATCTCATTCCTGGGGAATTTCTTTTGCCAGTATCAGAGGATTGTCACCATATTTTTAACAAAATTCTGCCACCTAATAGTTGTCCTTTGAAATGGTGTGTTGAAAGAAACAGTGTTATTCCTGAACCAGGGCTGCTGCTGCCGCCTCTTGTGCATTGCTACACAGTAAATGTGGGGAAATCATCATTATCAAATAAGAGTGGTTTTACTTTTATAATAATAACTAATTATTATTATAAACGCGGGCAACCTTCAGATATGTACTTTGTTTGTCCCACAGCTTACAAGATTTCAATGCAGTAGTTGGCATTTAGAATCCTGTTTCATTTGGGATATCAAGGAAGTCTAAAACAACTGAAGTCTTGCACAATGGCAGCCTCACTTCTATATTTTCAGCATTTCTTTGAGGGCAGACACTTGAGAAGTCCTACTGGAGTGTACAAGGCCATGTACAAGTTCTAAGTCTGTCTGAGTGAAATTAGTCACAGAATTGGGGTTTTATTGAAATACATTGATACATCTATGTTTATGGAACAGGCACGTTGAAGTCCAAGTGTTTGGTGACCAGCATGGCAATGCAGTGTATTTGTTTGAAAGAGACTGCAGTGTGCAGAGGAGGCATCAGAAGATCATTGAAGAGGCACCAGGGGTGAGCAGAAAGTTCTTAATATTTTTTATGAACTGACATATTTTTAAAGTAATTAATAATCCCCCATCAAGTTTATTTCGTACTTTTTTTGTAATTCTTAGACCTATTTTAATTTTGCTGCAGAAAATGTTCTAATTGAAAAAAGCAGCTTTCTTTAGGAAAAAGGATTCTCAAGGAAAAATTATATAGATGTCAAATATAACGGTAAGGATTTCACTACTGTTGTTAAATACTGCAAAATGTTCACACATACTAGGTTTATTATCACCAAATTTAACACTAATTTATAATTTTTTCTATTATTATTTCTTACAGCCAGGAATTAATCCAGAGGTTCGGAAGAGACTTGGAGAAGCCGCTGTCAAAGCTGCCAAAGCAGTGAATTATGTGGGAGCAGGTGAGTCTGTGGAGATTTTTAACTTAATGAGACTTGAAGTCTCAAGCAAATGGCATCTGATTGTTTCAGAGTATGACACAACACCCCCCGAGGTTCAAGCAAGTAATCACATAGTTAGTTCTGATGTAATTCCAAATTTAAATTAGCGTACCTGAGCTCAAGACCAGTGGCAGCTGAAGAATAGGAAGAAAAAATTTCAGAGCAGATGATTCAATCAACTCGACTGTTGGAAACTGAGCATTTTGAGTTAGTAACTTTGAAAAATAATTTAATTATACCAAGAATAATCCTTTATATTCAAACACTGAAGCCTTTAAAAGAAAAACACAAATCAATGTAGAGTCCACACCATTTCCCAGATGAAAAATAACCTCCCAGAATTATTTGTGACTCTGTTTTCTCACTGATTTCTTTGGTTACTCATTTTTAAAAAATAACTATACACTCCATAAATATTTAAAGTACTTTAGAGAGCCTTCATGCACATTTTAAAGTGCTAATGAAATGCAGCTTTTTTTGTAGAGGAGAATGGCTACTAAACAGCACAGGCCACGTAAATGTACAAGGAAACAACCCTTCTGTTTTCAGACCTCAGTTTTGTGACCCTTTTAGATAAATTGTGTAGAATATAATGAAGTTCAATGTATCTGATTTGGAAATAATAGTGTTTTCCTGGCAAAATTAAATTAACTAGTTGGTGAAGTGTCCTTTTGTTAAATACTTCAGGAACAGTGGAATTTATTATGGACTCCCAACATAATTTTTACTTCATGGAGATGAACACCAGACTGCAAGTAGAGCACCCAGTTACAGAGATGATCACTGGCACTGACTTGGTGGAATGGCAACTTAGGGTGAGTGCTTATTGATTTTACATGCAGGGTTCCTCCTGAGTGGTGAATGGTGCTCTGTAATACTGCCTGTGAGAGAACAACAGGTGGGTTTCCAGATCCTCATCTCCTGTTCAGCTCACAGGGTAGAGTTTCCTTTGCTCCAGAGGGACATCTCACATTGCTGTATTTGATGGGAGCATTGTGTAGATGCTCTGAATTTCAACCAAGTCTTCTCCCGGTTGTGTAGAGAAAAAAAACCATTTTTTTAAAGTGTATTTAGAGACCTTGCAGAGAATGTGGGGAGTGAGAGGAGTAGGGTCCTGATCTTTCCCTTTCCATGCTGAAAATTTTTTTAAAACTCAAGTTCAAGTATATCTTTGGCACAGAAATCATTCTTGGATCAGGCTGTATGAGGAGAAGATCTCCACAAAATCATGTGTCTGATGTTATACCAGTATAGTCCCATTCTAAAATAAATGTGTAGTTGTGTGGACTGGAAGCAGGCAATAGCAATTTCCTCACACACCCAATTTGCAGAGAGATTGTTCACACACTCAAACGATAACGGAAAGTTTTGGACCTTGGGGAAGTAGAAATGGAAACCAATTCTGGTTTGATAAATGCAAAAGTGAGAACAGCAGCCCCCACTGAGCTTAAGTAGTGTGAGCTTAAGGGTGGGGAAGTATTTACTGTAATCAGGAAGAAAATTAAAATGGCAAATGCTGATGCAAGAAAAAGGAACATTTGTTTTCCTAAACTGGGAATGGAAATTGAACACTGAATGCTGAGTTGGAGCAGCGATCAAACAATACTGGAAGAAAGAGAAAGAACATGGAAAGGTGCAGTGAATGGTCTTGACACATGGCTTAATGAGTTAATAGATAAAAAAATGTCATTCTTGGAGAGATTATTTTTGTAAATCTGTATAGTAACTACTCTTTCTTTGAAGACTAAGTTATAATCTGCTGGCTCTGCTGAAATCCAGAGTTTGGTGGCAGAAGGCCACCAAAAAAGGTGGAAAACCCTTGACATTACAAAAGAAGATGAAATGTTGCTACAGATTTTTTAATAGGAACATGTATTTTCCCATGTAGCTGGAAATTGTGGTAACAAATGGTCTTGGCTCTACTTAACTGCAGCAGGTTTATTGTTACTATTTTGTCCCCAAAAGCCCTGTTTTTTTTCAGTCTCAAACTGGTGTGTCGCTGATCTTTGCTGGTATTCCTGTATTTGCAGTGTTAATTCCTCTGAGTAATACAATGATGTTTCCTTTCCCATTAAAGGTTCCTTGTTAGAAATCCCCTTAAAGAAACTTTCCCTTAAATGTACAGGTCCCACAGCACAGAAGAATCAACAGTTTGTGCTGGTAGTGCTGGCTGCCAGTAACCCACTTTATCATCTGCTTTTAGAGCAATTTTTGTCTAATAAAATCCCATCTTAGTTGATCAGACTGTAATTTAATTAATTATTTTTTGACATAACCAGTAGAAAAACATTAGACTGAGTTCTTTCCATTATGTTTTAGCTGTCTGAAATATTAGGCAGTAAATTCACACAATAATAATTCAAAATCCTCTGGTGACTTTCACAAAAAAGGAAGGAGTGACTTCAGAATTAGCCTTTTATGACCCACAATTTTTTTTTTCTCCTTGTGCTTTTTTTAATGTGCTTTCTAATCGTTCATGTTTAGAAGAAAGATATTTAATATTTCATACATCAGCACTCCAGAATATTGATCCTGCATTAAAGAAAAAACCTACTGTTTTCAGGTTGCAGCAGGAGAGAAGATTCCCCTAAAACAGGAAGAGATCCTACTCCAGGGCCATGCATTTGAAGCTAGAATATATGCTGAAGACCCTAATAATAACTTTATGCCAGGAGCTGGGCCGTTGTTGCACTTATCCACTCCTCCTGCAGATCCTTTCACCAGGATAGAGACTGGAGTCAGACAAGGTAAAACTGAAGGCTGTGATGTGTAAGAAATAATTAACATCAAAATGTTTTCTTTGTAAGCATTTCCTTCTTTGGCCTACGTAAGTTAGTCTGACATAGTGTTGCTATACAGACAAATCTGTCCAGAATTATTCTTCCTTGTGATTGTCCATGTATGTTTGGCCAATCACTGGCTATTTTATTTACCTCATTATTTACCTGTATCCATATTAAAGTCCATTGGATCATGCTGCCTATATTCTCCTCACAATTTATCAGTCCTGCATTCTGATTGCAACAAAGAAAACTGGATGTGAGTAGTGTTATGTCTACAAAGTCTGTAGTGAACTTGTCGTTGAGATTGAGATGCCAGGTCACATCATTGTGTCCTCGAAGAACTTGAATCTCTAGAGGAATGTGGCCATGAGTTGTGTCCCCATTTGAGACCATGAGATGTCCAGTACTTTGCATTACCAACTTTCAGAAATACTTGGGTTAGTGCTACAGCATTTCTGTTGCTGACATATTTTAGGTGATGAGGTTTCTGTTCATTATGACCCGATGATTGCAAAGCTGGTTGTGTGGGCTGAGGATCGGCAAGCGGCGCTGAGGAAGCTGAGATACAGTTTGCACCAATATAATGTAAGTAGAAAGGGCCCAGTGTGTGATTTCAGATCTTGTGCTAGCTTTGTGAACACCTGGAGCTAACAAAGTATGTATAAAATAAAAACAGAACAAAAATAAAACAAAAGTGGTTTCTAAGAGGGAGCCTGCATTGCCACTGCCGTTTCAAATTCATTATTTGTTTGCAGAAGTATTCCTAATTTGCAAACTGTTTTTAGAGGTGGTTTGAGTAGAAATAAGTGTGAAGTCCAGTTTTACACGTAGATTTCTAAGTTTGTGATCTCTTCAGCTGGATGATGCACCTGAGGCTTTGTAGAAGAGTAAGGCTAACCAACATTTTCAGTTGTAGTGTGAGCTCTCTCAAACTTAAAGGAGTGGAATTTGTGTCAGACAATGTTTGCTTGTAATTTCTAATTTCTAAAAATAACTAAATTTTCAGACTGTATGTGTGGTAAAGAAATATAGTGTCAGTTCCTTTTAAGAAACTTTCCCTTTCCTTCCTATAAAAACTACAGGTATTGTATCTTTCCAAAAGCAGAATTCAGAAGGCCTGACTTGGCATGAGACTGAATATTATTTGTGCAGAATTAATTTACACTTTTAAACCAACAACATGATTGTGACTGAGGTACTGAAAATATTGGGCCCCTTATAGTTTTAGCTACAAAGGAAAATTACTTCAAGAGAAAGGGATAAATTCTGGAACTCAAGAGAATTCTTTTTCTTAGCAGTTCTGTCAGTACATTTTGACAGCATAACATAGTTACCAGATTCACTAATTTCACTAAAATAATTATGTTGTTTGCTTATGTTTTTTGCAGGAAATGGATAGTATCTAGTAAATTTAAGTCCCTGTTCCCACTTGTTACTATTAAAAGACACTATTGTAACTCATTTTTCATAAGCAGCACTTGCCAAGTTAGGGACGTTCTGTTACATACTCAGAGAATGCTTTTCTGAAACAGAGTTTTTTCTTAAATTACCTCCCACTACTGTTGCTGGGAAACTTTCCTCAAACTTCACAGTGGACAAAGGTGGTGTTGAGAAAACAGGGTGCTTTTGGCAAGGCAACTCTGTTTTTTTTATTTGGTTTATTGCGTGGGTTTTTTTCTTCAATTTGCAATATGCTTCTGTTTCTTTACAGATTGTAGGATTAAGCACTAATATTGATTTCTTACTGAGCCTGTCAGGACACCCCCAGTTCGAGGCTGGAAATGTGCACACTAATTTCATTCCTCAACACCACGATGAACTATTTCCAGCCAAAAAGGCAACTCCACATGAAGTTATGTGTCAGGCAGCTCTTGGGCTCATACTGAAAGAGAAAATGCTAACAGATGCTTTTAGAGATCAGTCAGAGGGTAAGGATCATTCTTTTGTTTTATTTTGTGAGCTCATGTGCAATTACTTAATTTGCATGTTCTTTCTTTGACCTACTTTGTGCCTGCTCAGGGCTCTGCATTCTGACCTCTCTCAGATATTCAACAGATATTTTGTGAAGGGGCAGATATGGAATGTATCCCCACTGTAATGCACAGAGTACTTCCCACAGCACTCCAGATAGGCACTATCTGGAAGACCTTGGGATTCCCAGGCAGTGACACTGTGTGCTCTTTGCTCTTGACAAGCACAGACTGTGCCCATCTGCCCGTACTGTTCCTGCAGCTGGCCCAAGGTCTTCAGGTGTCAAATTTGTCTCTGCTCAGAGTGGGAGAGGCAGTGGGGTTTGATGGGACCTTCACCTAAGGGATAATCAGAATCTGCTGTGGTGGAATTGAACTCCCATGCATTCTTGTTCTTTCCAAGGATGTGTTCCTGGAGAACAGCCAATGCCCCCCTTCTCAGTGCTGCTGTTAGTGTTGTGTTTTGTAGGTTACACAGCATCAGCTTATTCAGTGTTGGAGACTGAGAGATTGTCACTCTTGCAGTGGTTCCCCAATCTTTTATGTGCAATGTAAAGCCATGAGTATGATGGTAATAACAGTAGGACAGTGAGTTTATGGTGGGAGTTCTGAGTACTGTGTTTTGTCAAAGTAGAATAAAAGTAATGTATCTGTGTATTTTGTGTTTTAGATAAATTCTCACCATTTGCATCCAGCACTGGTAGAAGAATAAATATATGTTATACTAGAAAACTGTCTCTGCTGGATGGGGAAAACAGTAAGTTAATAAGAAAGTCTGTGGAGGGAAGGGAGGCACTTCATGGATAAAATTATTTCAACTGATGCTTGAAAATTCAGACTAAGAAACAGCAAATAGAACCAGTATAAGTTTTATGCAATTTAAGCTGGGAATTCACAGAATTGCATGCTTAATCCACACTGTTAGATCTTGAGGAGATGTAAACCAAATTCAAATAACACTATTGTTGTTCATAATTTAAATGAATAAGGTTGACATTTTAAAAAGAGCTGAGTGCCATTGACTTTTTTTTTTCACTTCATTTTGGTGTGAAAGAGCTCAGCACTTTATCCCATCACAGACCTGTTTTCTGTCCAGATAACACAATACAGATTTCAGAGCATAATTTCAGGTGCTCATCTTTGAAAAGCAAATTGTCTTGAATTCTGTATGAAATCTGCAGTGTCTGCAAAGCTAACCTAAAAATACTTATTCTTTTCTTCATGTTGGTAGGTCTTGCTTTTATTAAGAAACATAAACTAAATATTGTGTCTATGTCATCATTCTTTAGATACTGTAATTAATCTACTCACATCATACATATTTTGTTTTATTCAACAGTTGTGGATGTAGCTGTAAGTTACAATCAAGATGGGTCATACAAAATGCAGGTACAAGTCCATTTTTTTCAGACATTTCATTAGATAAAAGAATCTGTTTCTTGTAGCCTTATCTTAGTATTAACTGTTACTAAAGTTCCTTGGTGATTACAGATACAGGATTCTATTTTTGGCCTACTTGCAGCCATTGCTGCAGACTGTTATTTTAGCCTGAAATTATCTTTGCTAGATGCTGGATTGGCATGGAAGAGCTACTAAAATACTTCTGAAAATAAGGCTAAGAAAAGTGTTTGTATTTTCAGTATTTAAAGGTCTTATTCTTCATTTTCCTCTTCCTTAAATTTGTCTTCCTAAAACATGGTAAGTTAGATTTAAATCTGCATTTAAAAAGACTTTTTTTCCACAGGACTCCTGCTTTATTCTGTGCATGAGATGGATCTCCTGTGGAATAAATAAAAGCTTTCTAGAGCATTATCTGTAAGATAACACCTATTTTATTTTGAAGATGGAAATTGAGACGTGATTACCAAATGGGATGGGGGATCTTCTGGTCAGATAATTGAATGATACCCCATAGAATCAGCTTCTTTGTCTGTGCTGTAGAGCTCCTGTAGGATACAGCTCCAGATGCTTTAAACACAGATAATTTTGTGTGTGCACATGTGATAGTCTCCAGTTGTGTGGCTTATGGGGGTTGTGTTTTGCTGAGTGTTAAACATCCCTCTTGCATCACCTGTAGTCCTGTGTGTTTTCTCTCAGATTTGTCACCCAGAATGAAAGCATGCTGGAGAATGCAATCTCTCTGTAGTTCAGCTTCTTGTTCCCACTATTCAGAAAAGGGAAACTGGGATAATAAGTGTTTATGAACTGCTTAGACTGTGTAGAGATGAGCCTACCAGGAAAATAATGAGAATACTACTGTGCTTTCAAAGGTGTAAGAGCACCTTGGGTAACTCACACCCTTATTTCTATGTGTACAAAGACTGAGATAACCCCATCCCTCTAGTAATACCTGGGTCATTTTGGGTGTATTAATTACATGTGTGATGCTGCACAGCTCTTACACTCGAGGCTTGTCTCATGTAAGCCATGTCAGCAGAAGTAAAGAGGGGCTGGAAGGGATGTAGGGGCCATTTGTGGAGGGAAGTGCAGCTGGGAGAATGTAGACTGCTAGGGAAGAAGCAAAAGTGGGGGTTGAGATGGAAATGGAGAGAAGCTGGAGATAAAGGATGGAGAAACGTAACTGGGAGCTGATTATGAGGAGGACATTTCCTCTGCAGTGTTACAAAACCTGTGCTGAGACCAATGAACCAGAGCAGGTTGCTGGGCCATGGATGTGGGAAAGCACTCAGTGCTTCCAAGGGTGTTGCCCTAATTTGTGCCTCTGCTTAGGATACTCACCAAGCAAACGATTTTCCTCTCAGGGATAAGTATCAGATCAACAGTATCCTTTCAGTGCATGTTTTCAGTGGAAGGACACTTTGTGACTATATAATAAAAACTGAGTTTTATTTCTACTCCTACCACTGTGAAAGACCAGCAAGTCTCTGATTCTTTGCTCTGTGATGGCAGACTTAGAAGCAAACATATCAGTTAAATGTAATGCATTATGTTTGTGTTCTTTCAGTGTTTGTATGCCGAGGTTGTGGCAGAGGTGGCAGTTTCCAGTGATGTGGATGAAGGGTTACTCACAAATAAATGACCTTTCCATCTGGCCTTTCTTTTGCAGTTTTGGTGTCTAATTGACACTGTTTCCATCACTGCTCTGCTCCTTTGTAGGTTTACTGACTATGTTGTAGTTCTTGTATTGCAAACTTCCAAGGCAGAGAAGTTACCTGTGTTTTGGAAAGCATCGTGGAACATGATGTCAGCTGAGTAGTATGGATTTTCAGTTTGAAGAAAGTCAAGATGCTACAACAGATCAAAAATATTGGATTTTAGTAGCATCACTAAACTGAATATTCTGAAGTTTTTTTGCTCTTCTTGAGAAATAGTATACCTTTGTTTAAGATAAAAATTGTCCTGGGGGAACAATTTTCTGAGCTGTTTGTATTTGATATAGAATAGAGTCTCTTAACTGAAAAATAAAGGATACACAAGATTTAAAAATATTTTTTCTTTTAGTTCCAAAATTGTTTATGAAGAATCACAGGTTATAAGTGTACAAATGCTGTCTTTTGGTTTATTGGTCATGAAGGGTTAACCTTTGTTCTTATAAAAGCATTTAACTTTCAGATTCAAGATAAAACGTTCCTGATTTCTGGGGAGATGTTGAATGAAGGTGATTCACTTTCCTTGAGGTCTTCAGTAAATGGAACAGTGTGTAAGGCCAAATTGGTCATTTTGGACAACACCATTTATCTCTTCTTTCCGGTAAAGTTCCTTTCTTTATTATCACAAGTTTAAAATGTCAGAATTTTATCCATGAAAATGAGGAATATAAATTGCAAGAGAATGTGAATCAGAATTTCAGTTTCTTGCTTTGACCTGTTTTGATACTTGCTGGATTTATAAGTCTGATTAGAAGTTCACTGCTTATGGTCCATGAGTGAGAAAATCACTTTTAGAAAGATAAACTACAGTGAGGTGAATTGCAAATGAAGGCTTAGGAGGGGGGAACACAAAATATTAAAATCCTGCTGCCATGACCCCAGGGCTCTGCCACCCTCAGAGTAAGGCTGGATCTGTTCATTGCTGTGTGTCAGAACATGTGCTGGTGGTGGGATTTTACGATGTTAACTCACCTGTCCTGGATTTTCTCCCTGTAGGAAGGCAGTGCTCAGATTGGCCTCCCTGTGCCCAAGTACTTGTCTGCAGTGAGCTCAGGGGGAGAGCAAAGTGGTGCTGTAGCACCCATGACAGGCACAGTGGAAAAGGTAATTGTAATAACATGGGTGGGAAGTGAATTCTCCACTATATATCCAAGTTCACTCTTCCAGAAATGGTGCTTCTGTACTGCCAGGAAAGAATCAGAACCTGAAATGCCAGTGCTGTGTAACTTCTCCTAATTGGAAAAAGCCTTGTTTATTCTGAGTTTTCAGCAGCCACCCAAGAGTTTTTAAGGCTTCCAGTCTTCTTTCTCTAGAGCTCTGGAAATTCTGAATATTTAACTAATGCTACTGCTTAACTAATCCTTTCTTCGTCTTAATTACTTTCTAAGTTGGAGGTCCCTGAAGTGTTAGAGGCTGTTTGATTCATTTCATCTAACAAAAGAGTGAGTTAAGAGATGCAAAAAAAAAGAAATCCTCAGAAATGCCTTTTTGTTAAACTGTGTGTTTATTTCTTTCCCTTTAGCTCAGCAAGTCTCGTGTATTTCTCTGTACAATGACAAAGTTTCCACAGAAAAGAGATTTCCAAGAGAGTTTAGTGGTTGAGGGATTCTGGTAGCAATGAAAAGGCATGAACCCTTCCACAGAGTCGAGTACATTGAGCATGGATCTCCTACACCCTGAGTGAACACTCTGCATCAGTTGTAGTTGAATAACAAGGTGGCTCTGCCATCCTCTTTCTGGGTGTTGTTTTTTAAAAGACTTTAGGGACTGGCTCCAGGAGGAGGTCCTGCACTTTCTCAAAATAGAAGTGCTTAAGCCAGAAAGGGTCAAATATACATCCTCTCTTCTAGTGTTCCATCTTTGATAGGTAAATGTCTTCCTGCTCATCCTGGCAGCTGGCACTGAACCTCTCTCTCTCTGTAGCTCTGACTTCCGTTGAATGTCATCTAGAGAACTCTCATACCCAGTTCAGCAATAATAAAAATAATATGAGGCTGTTTTGCAAGCCCACAATCACTCTGTGGATTGTGCTAGTCAAGATCCAGCTGATGATTATTAATGGCATAGACAAGAATGATTGATTTTCTTTTTCCCAATTTTCTCTTGAATTTAGGTGTTTGTGAAGGCAGGGGATAAGGTTCAGACTGGAGATCCTCTAATGGTTATGATAGCTATGAAAATGGAGGTAAGTGACATTTAAAGGTTTTAATTACTGAGAAAATAAAAATATGGTCAGAATGTAATAATTTTTGGTTGCATTACTGAAGTATGATGTAGCTTGCAGATGTCAGTATCACTTCATCTGCTATGAAACGAGTGTTGTGTCTGACTAGATTTTAGAGGATTAGCTTTGCTGTTTTACTAACAAATGATGATTATATAATCCATGGTATTCTGCAGCTGTTTTAACTTGCATTTGGTGAGCTGTGTCAGGCCTGCTCTCCCCTCCTCTCCTTTGACTTCTTAGCAGAAGACTGTCCAAGTGTACACTCAAGATTCTGTGCAATTGTCCACATGGCATTCAGTGGACCAGCACTTTGGCCATTTTATCTTGTCACAGAGAGGCCAGACACGAGGCTTAGATGTGAGGATTTAATTTCTGGTATTAAATGTTTTGATACTAGGCTAGCCCTTTGTAGAAAAATACCAAGAAACAAAGCTACAATGGAAAACTAACCTGATGCAATAACAGGCAGACCAGTCTGGGGGTTGGTCTGTAAACATGCTGTTCTTTTGCTGTCATTAGTGGCTATGTTTGTATTTCATCTGGATTTTGCCAAATATCTGCTCAGTAAAGACCCCTCCTGGCCAGAAAACAAAAAATATCTTTAGTGAATCTGCAGATTCCTCTTAAGGGAACAAATCTGCTATGATTAACATTTTGGATTAAAACTGTATTATTTCTGCTTGGTATTTATTACAATAACAAAAACTATTAGTGAAGTAAAATAACATTCAGCTGTTCATACTTCATAATACAACATTATATAGCATTTTTTGTCCCCAGAAAACTTGAAAATGGACTAGTATAATGTTTTAAAATAAGGTTTAAAATAAATAGATGTGTCAGAGGAAGGAATTAAGTATTTTTCAGTTCTAATTGCATCAAAGAGTAATATTAGCATTTGCTGGGGAGAGAGAGAAGAAACCAGGTTCTCTGCTGGTTCACTCTTGCTCTGTTTTGTGCAGCACACCATAAGGGCTCCAAAGGCAGGAGTGATAAAAAAGGTTAATTTCCAAGAAGGTGCCCAGGCCAACAGACACGCTCCACTGGTGGAATTCATGGATGAAGAAGCCGAGTCAAAATAAAACTCAAAGAAGGTGCTTTTTATTTTTTATACTGTGCTGATTTTCTCCCAGGAGAAGACTTCTTCATATTTCCAGCAAACTGTTTTGTATGAGAGACTGGGGAATTGGTTTCCTCTGCACTTCCTGCATAGTTTGACTGTAAATTATGCTGACTTCAGTGGAATTTGGGTATCACTGTCCTGTAATCATATTTATAACCTGTGGACCTGTGTGATTGTTGTTTAGTGGTTATGTTTGCCTGTGGAAAGACACTGGACTGGAAAAAGATGTGGAACTCTCAAAGGATGGGAGAGGTTAGTAAGGACTGTAAGGGACAGACAGGTTGGGTTCTTCTGCTTCTTGATTCACAGCTGCCTTTTTTCCCTGAGATATGAGAAGAATGATTTGAAGGAAATCTAAAGGAAGACAATTGTTTTATGAATTCATTTTCTGGAAAAATCCCTGATTGTGGCTTAGGTTTTTGCCTTAATAGGGAATTCAGGTTCCTTAGCCATGAAGCCCTCTCGGTCATTTCTGTTACATCTTTTCTTCCCTTTTACCTCAATGAGTAGTGAAAATTTGCATTTCAAGAATTATTTTACTATACCTCAAAACATCTGATACAAAGCATTTTTCAAATACATTTGCTACACTTATCGAAGTTGGAACATAACTGGTTTCTAAAAATATCATTTGAACTTTAAATATGAAGTAGCAACATAAAGATAAGCTTATTTATTACTTGGAAAATGTGCCAAAATAAAATACTGACTTCAAAATCCTCATTGCTGTTCCCATATCGTCCATGTTCTTCTGTGTTACTTATTGGCTGCAGTGAAGCACACCAAAGTCTTTGTAACAACATGAAATATTACTATGAATAATAGATATTTTTTTTGTATCTGCAGGGTTTCAGAAGGGAAAATTGTTAGGTTTTTTGATATGCAAAGAAAATACTCAGACTAAGCATATACTGATCATTTATTTTAACTTATTTAAAAGCCCCTCAGAGAAACGGGAAAAGGGAAAGAAAAATATGTTTTAATTGTTGCAAACTTTGAATATACTTTTACCTTTCAGTTAATGTGATGTTCTGGTTGTCATGTGAAGTTTTGATATACTAATTTAATTCAATAATATGGTCTATACTGCAGAAAAGAACACATCAGATGCTGCAGTGATCCCAAACTTATAGTCAGATCTGTGCAAATGGATCCTTACACTCACCTGAAATCTCATTTCTGAATCAATATACAGCATCATGGGGAGTTCTCTGATCTGCCTCTATAATTGTGCAGCCTTGCCTGCAATGCAGAAGAACATAATAAGAACCAGTTGGCTCTGGATGGACAGTATATTAAAAGCATACTGTAATACTTTTCAATTTCCCTTGTAATCCTTTGGCCACCTAACAAAAAATTACAGTGATCATCTTGTAGAGTATTGCCACACTGATTTTTATTTACTGCCAAATAAAAATTAAGCTTAACTTTGAATGTTTGTTTTCATTTTTCTCCATTTTGTCTCTGCCTTGGTTGCTTCTGTCCGTGCATTACATTAGAGGGTTTTAAGCAGCTCTTTCTGTATCATCTGATGATGATGACCACAATCTGCAGATGACATTTGGGAGGCAGAAATCCAGACAATTGTGATGGGCTTCACTGCAGGTAAGGTTAGTGGCTTGTTTTATCTAGAAATTGGATCTGCATATAGAAACATGAGCCTCTGCAGCCTGGCATTTATTTTTTGCTCTCTACATGACAAGGGCTGTGTTTCTAGACCTACTTTCCTACACTGAATCTGTACCAAAACACTGAAACTCCCAGCATGAGGTTCTCTGCCCGCTGAGGCTGCACAGCTTGTGCACACACAGCCAGTGAGACAAGAACGTGTTCCCTGGAAGCCAACAGAATGTCGTCCCTTAGGAACGAAGGGAGACAAATAATGTTACCAGTTTTCATTTTCCCTCACTTCTTTTTTCTACAGAGATTGATCTTGTGTTTATTCCAGAATAAAATCTCTTACAGAAGTCACTGTCACAGTTTGCACACTGTAGATGTTTTACTGCAGTGTGATTTACCTGAACTTAGAGATGCTCAAAGAATTAGTAAAGTCGTGTTTTTCCTGTAACACAGAATTGACAAAATATTTAGAAATCCTTGGTTTATTACAAATAATTTCTTGTGTTATAAATGTGAATTGCTAAGGAGCACTTGATAGTAACAGCTATAACTAAACTGTTGTCTTAGTGGTAGATTAAGAAAGAAAAAAATGTAATTGTTTAAAATCAGTATTTTAGTATTCAAGCTGAAAGGATCATCTCTGCCTGTGATTTGTTATCAATATATCTTTTCAAATCGTGCTGTACTGGATGTTCCAGTAACAATGAATCTGAACTGATTCTACTTGTAATGATTTTCTCTTCCTGCCATGGGAGAGAGGGGGCCGAGTCACAGAACGTGTAGTTCGGCCACAGCTGATAGTCCCCAGAAAGAACGAGGGTGTTGGTGTTCAGACTCGGGCTTCTGTGAGACAGGATCAGGGAGTAACACTCTCCATGGGCCTGCTGGTCAGCCTGTGGGATCAGGTGTGGATCATCCTGCTCAGCAGTGTGAATGTTACCAGACCAAAATGAGAGCCTTGAGGAAACTTTAGTTATCCCCTGTGGGATCTCCGTCTCTCCTGCACTCTCCAGTGGCTGCCAATTACTATGGCTGATACCAAGGGAAGATCTGTGGTCTGGAGCCTGAATCCATGCTGGATCAGTGATTAGCACACAGGGAGTAGAAAGCAGGAGGGCAGGACTGTTCTTATTTCAGCCACTGATTCATGGTGACTTCAGGTAAGTCACTTGGTAGATACTTGCCTGTGTTTCCTTTTATTGAATGAGGCTGATGGCAATCAAAACACTGCAAAATTTGTGAACACGGTGATTTATTAATAATTTTCTATGCTTGTTGGTAAAGTTGTAATTCCAGATGTAGGCAATTTCTACTTGTAGGTTGTTTTTAACCTTTTATATAGCAAATATCAATACCAAAGTTATAAAGTTTCCAATGCATTGTAAATACGTTGTTGTAATAGTTGTACTCGGTCCTTACCAGAAAATCCTTGCTTCTGACTTCATGCTGATTAAAAAACGAATGTTTGAGGGTTTTTTGGCAGGACCTTTAAAATTTAGTCAATGGTAGGGCAAAACATTGGTTGATCCGGGAATACAACCCTTTTACCTAAAGCAAGTTGTACTGTTTCAAAGGACATATCAACCAGTGCACTAACACAGGTATATTAATTTCTGTTGATAATCCTTTTCTGTCAGATCAGGAGTTATTTGTCTGTGTTCTGTCTGTTCTGTTTGTAAAAAGCTGGCCAGTGCTGTGTAGAATGTGTTTTCTGGACAATGGCAGTGGATTAAGGTCTGAACTTCTAGCTTTTACATGAGGTATATTCTCAACAAATACTTTAAGTGCTTGTACAGTTGTGTTCCAGATATAGATTTTTACACATGAATGCTTCACAGGTAAATATCACTTAGTACCTCTGTGATACTAGGACAGAGTCTTCTGTATAAGAATTCCCTTTGGAAAATAACCCACACATATGATGCTGTATTAAAAAAAAAATTGCAGAAATTAATAATTGAAACCTTGACATTTGTTTTTATGTGGAACTGATTGTATTTCTGGAAAGAAGAAAACCTGGATTATTCTAAAAGCAAATTTATGAGACATTTTATGTTATCTTAAAACCTGTTGATTATACAATGAATCCATGTTAAAATAAACATGGATGGTCTGGTTGAATATCTGTATTTTTATTATAGGAGTAATAAGCAAGTACAACATGTCTGGAGTCCTGCTGGGCTTTAAAATTGTGATAGCTGGATTTTAGCTTTAATCTGTGTCCTGGTTTCAGCTGGGAGTTAACTTTCTTCCTGGTCACTGGTACAGTGCTGAGTTTTGGATTCAGTGTGAGAATAATGTTGGGAACAAACTGCTGGTTTAGTTGTTGCTGAGCAGTGCTTCGTCTCAGGAAAGGACTTCTCGGTTTCCCATGCTCTGCCAGCGAGCAGGTGTATGAGGAGCTGGGAGGGAGCACAGCCAGGACAGCTGACCCAAAGCAGCCAAAGGGACATTCCATACCATAGAACACCGTGCCCAGTGTGTAACTGGGAGAAGTTGTCCAGCCTGCTTGGGGATGGGCTGGGCATCGGTCCATGGGGACTGAACACCTGTACTGAGCATCACTTGTCTGTCTTGGGTTTTATTTCTTGCTCTTTTTTTGTTGCCTTGCTTTTCATTACAGTTGTAGTATGATTTATTCAATTTTATTTCAATAATTAAACTGCTCTTTTTCCCATTCTCCTCCCCATCCCAGCGGGAGGTGGTGGGTCGTGAAGAAGCAGCTGCGTGGTACAGAGGGGACCTCGCTGCTGGCTGGAGTTAAACTATGACAGTCCTTTTTGGCACCCAGTGTGGGGCACAAAGGGTGGAGATAACGACAGATCTGACCAGAGCATGTAAAACGAATTTATTGCAAGCATTCATTATATTAATTTAATAGTCACTGGTCACAGCATTGATTTGTTTGTTCTCAGGGTTGTTGCTCTTGTTCTCAGGTTTGCGTCACTGCCTTACTTGGTGTGTGTGTTCCCTTTGTGCTGTTTATCACCTCTGGGGGCTGGGCTAAGGTTGATTCTGTTGTACTTTGTAACACTGGCTTATGACATGATAGAATTGCTGGCTGTGAAACAGAGAAGAACAATCATAAATGGAGGTTCTTCCAGGGAAGTTGCTGCTCCAGTGTCCAGTGGGCAGTTCCAAGACAGAGAGGAAGGACTAATCTTATTCCTGATCCTATGGAAAGAAATTCTAATCCGTTTTTACAAGAAGTAGAGAATCCTAAAACCAGTACTGGAGGTGCCCCTGCCTCCAGCCAGGTGGAGGGGAGGGACAGCTGAGTTTACAGGACTGTGTGGGTCAGATGTCCTGGCACATCAGACCACAGGAGTGTAAGGCTCTAGGAGACACCTGTGCCCACTGTACCCCAATGCCACCAAGCTATAGAGTGGCAGAACCCGTTTTCCTTCTTTCCCCATCCCACTGGATGTGAGTGAGCAGCTGCATGGTACTTAGCTGCTGGCTTGGGTTAAACCATGACAGGCCGTTTTCCATACAAATAGTTCTGGTGCCAAAAAGTTGCTCTTGAAATGGTAATTGGTCTCTGTGAATGGCAGCCAATGCTTAAAAAAGCAGGGAAACCTTTAAGCAGGGAAACCGGGAGTTGTTAAGTACTGGAGTCAGCAAAACCCTAAAGAGTGTTTGGTGAAAAAGACTGCTGCTGAGAGCTGCATCCCTCTGCCTCTCTGAAAAGCAGAGTGGTATCTTCTTCTGGGCTGTCCTGTCCTGAGCTGGCACACACAGGAACAATCAATACTGGTGTGGTATCCCAGGCCAGGTTCAGGATCCCAGAAACATAAGACACAGCTCCTGCTCTAAGGAGTTGTAAAATGAGATAAAATATGAACTAGAATGAACCAATTTAAAACCAGAACTGTTATATAGAGATGTGGTTAATGCATGTTTTCCTTGAAGTCTGCCCCACTATATTGATGCTGATATCCAGGCGTGGGTGTGGAGGTTACAATTTGCTGCTTAGGTATGAGAACTGGCTGGGTTGTGTAAACATGATCCACAAAACCAGTTTGCTGGACAGTGTGAGGACTAGAAAAGGCTAAATGCCTGTGACATGTGTGACAGGAGTCATCTTACTACCCTTACTTTGTATGTCTGCATTACTCCTGCAGTCTGCCTCCCTCCAAGGCAACAGGCTCTACCTCCCATATATGCAACTTAAATTACTGTTTTGTATATTAATACCAAAATATGTGCTCTGAATTGGGATGGCTTATTTTTACTAAATAGAACAACTAAAGGTGGCACATACAGAAAATCACTGGGATAGGGAAATAAGTGTCCTAAAGTCTCCTAAATGCTTGGAATCAGCCGTAATTCTTTGTAGTGAGAAGGGAAAGCTGCTTACAGTTCAAAGGTGTAGGTTTTAATCTCGAAGCTGTGATGGCACTGTTTGGATTACATCTTAGGAAATTTCAAACCATTCTGGCTACAAAGGTCATACCTTCTTTTACAGAACTTCTGAACTAAAAAATGTCTATCTCTCATATAAATCAACCTGCTATGTCTTACTGCTCTTCATTTCTTAATCCATATTACTTGAAATGCCTAGATTTTAGTAAATGTATCTCATTAACTAATGAGTTAAAAACCAAAACCCAGAAGTCATGCATTCTGTTGTCTTTTAGGTGTCCTAGAAAGCTTCAATTTATTCAGGCCTGCCAGGGTATGGTTGAGTACATGAGAAATGTTCAGACTTCCTTAGGCTTACTGACCTGGCTTCGCTTCCTTTGTCACATTAATCTGTCCTGCTGCCTCCCAGGGACACTGTCATGTGGAACATGGCTCCTAACAGTGCCTTGGACTGGGTGTAGTAACTTGTTAACCTCTTGTGTAATGCAGGAAGGATGAAAAACTTAATAGCAAGGTAAACACCCTTCCTTGCAACCTGTTAATGATCTTCTGATATTGGTGGTGTCACTTTGCAGCCTGAATTGCTCGGACACCTACAGGAGGACTCACACTGTTTACTTCCTCTGTGCTGCTTTCAGAGCAGAAGAAACCATTATGGGCTGATACAGACATTCCATGTGTACCAGCTGAACAGCACAACAGAGCAGACCACTGGGTCTGTACCTGTGGATGCCAAGGAACTTCATGCCTCTAGAGTGGCATTAATCTCCTTGTGCAGGACAGTTCATGGGACTTTGTTCTCTTGGTTAAACATGTGGTCAGCTTGCAGGCAAAGGGCCACAGTCGTAACCACTGTATGACTGTTCCATCAGTATAAGATGAATTCATGGTTTCACTTTTTAGTACATAAATTAGCTGACAAAAAGATGTGGGAGTTAGAAAGACATTTCCAGGCCAAGCTGTCCCAGGTTATTGTTACACTTCATAAAGCTTTGGGCTTGTTCCTCAGAAAGTGCTCTAAGTGTAAGTTCTCAGCAAGGACATTACACTAAATAGATTCTGCAGACTAACCATGAGACTTGCTCCTCTGTCTGGGTAAAGCAACTCAATATTGTCTTCAGACTTATGCATTTGACACACTTGGATTTAAAAAAAGATCACTGCCTGGTTCTCCCAGGGTTCACATGAGATGATAAAACATCATTGGCCCACACAGCAAAACAAGGCAAGCGTGTCAGCCTTAAAATAAACTAAACAAGTCATCCTGTTACTGTGATCACAGTGATTATGCTGCCTGCAGATTGCACAATGAATATTTCCTTCTACTCTGTATCACTGGGTGCACGTGTCATGTTTACAAGCAGCAGAGCTGTGTATCCCTGCTCTGACCTGGGGTTCATCCTGCAGGGAGCTGTACAAAAGGGAACCTGGAACAAGCCCCATGCAGACACCTTACTCTGAATATGAACAAACGCACTTTTTGGTGGCCTCGTGGCGCCTCTTGCTTTGCAAAGCATCTGGTTTTGCTCAGAAATGCTGAGGGTGAGGTTCAGACAGCACACACATCACAGAAATGCAGATCTCCATCTACAGAGGTACAGCCAGCCCGTGGGTGTGTGGATATGAGTGGAACTGGGGCAGTCTGGCTGTGTCTGAGGTCTGTGCCTGCCTACTGCAGCGTGCCGTGTATGGAGAAGGTAACTCAGTCTAATCACCTTATAAGTGAGCTTAAATAGGAAAAAAAAACAACCAAAAAACAGTAGTGTGCACACTGGGAATAGCATCAATCTGCACTTCACATATTTTTATGTATTTCACCTTCAAATCACTGAAACATCTCTTTATCTGCCCTGCTTAGAAGCAGTCAATATGATTTTCCATACCTTACACAATGGGAATTGATAAAGTAGAGAGATTTAGTAAGTTAGGGAGATCAAATCACAAGTCAGTCAAAAAACTAAACACAAACACAATGTGCCCCCAGACACTCGAAAAACCCACCAAGAGACCCTGCAATACAGAAAAGCAGCAAGGCTTGCAGGCATTAGGGAAAACCAAGCCACTTAAAAATCCTGTGTCTGTCCGGAGGAATCCACTGCAATCACAGCTCATCTCTCAGATTATTGTTACATGTCGCAATAATTTTCCAGAAGGTCTAAATTGTGTCTCCAGATTGCAGGAGGGCTGTCACAGCACGTTGGAGTGATGGCAACTGGGTAACTTGATGAGATAGATTTTCAGGTTTGGCTTTGCTTCCCTGCCGTGGTTCACATGGACTGGGCTGGTGTGCAGGTTCACACTGGCCACTCTGCAACCATTCTCAGTTTCAAAAACATGCTTTTTGGGAGGGTTCAAGGTATGCAGGCAACTTCAATCTCTCAAGATAGCTGCATTCACACATATTTCCATATGTTTAATATCCAGACAACTCTTAATTTTCCTGTTTCAGAACATTAGCACAACTGGACACTTCACAGGACAGGGCCTGATTTTCCTCAGCAAACACAATTTAACTGCTCACACTCCATCTAAGCTTTCATTTGATTTTTAGCAAAGTAAGCAAGTAGCAAATTGGACCCTTTTCTATAAAAATACACATATAAACCCTGAACATCCATGATGAGGAATGTTTTTTTGAAGTCTTAATTTCCTTCTACTGTGTGCAGTCATACCAGTCATGTAATATAAATACAGAAGCTTACTTTAATAGCTCCCAGCTCAGCAGGAGATGAGAGAACAAGATCAGATCTCAAACCTTTGTCCTTCACGACAGCAGTTTGCCACTGCTGGGAGTTTTATCAGCAAATATTCTGCTTCCCCAAACTTCTTCAGCTGCCAAAAGCCTGTGGTAGGTAGAGTAAGCTTTCCTGGGAAACAAACAACTGTCTGGGATACTGGTACAAACTGCGATTTAACCACTGCAGCCTCTTTTGATGGTACATCCATTCTACTGCGGGAAGGGCTGCATCTGTCCACAGCCCCCAAAGGGCTCCCAGCCAGGAGCAGGGAAATCGGAGAAGTCTTACAGGTGTGCAGGTGCTCCCGTACGAAGATGCCCGTAAAGCTGCCGCTCCGAGGCCTCGAGGTCCCCAGGACTCCGTGGCTGCTCCGCAAAGGTCTTCAGCCTCCCTCGCGAATCCATCCTGGAAAGCCCGAGGGATTTTCCCATCTCGCCCCTGTCCAAGCCCAGGCCCCCGGGAACGGCGGCCACGACCCTGGAGCCCGGCGGGGCCGGCACAGGCGCTCACACCTGACCCTTACCTTTTGATATTGAAGAAATAAGGACATACAAGGAGCCTTCCCGACAGAACACCCGGTCCCGATGCGAGGAGCCGCTGGGACCTCCCACCCCCGACTGCCGCCTCCGAGCCCAGCCCCGACATGCCCAGGAGGCTGGGGGGGACTCTCCCCTTCCCTTCCCGGGCCGCCCCCCCGGTGCGGTGTCCCCACCTCAGCTCCGACCGCGCTCGCTCCGCTCCGGGCGCTCCGGGCCGGGCCGGCCCCCGCCGGGGCTGGCGGGCCCGCACTGCGCATGAGCGGGGGAAGGCGGCGGAAGGGCCCGTGAGGAGCCGGAGCCGCCGCCGGAGGAAGCGCCGCCGCCGCCGCCCTCAGAGTCCGCCCGAGCCGGGAGGGGAGAGGCCCGCACAGCCTCCACCATGGTGAGCGCCCGCCCGGGGCCCCTCCCGGCCCGGCGCGGCGCCTCGGGGCCGGCTGGGGGCGGCGGGGCCTGCTCGTGGCGCGCTGGGTGCCCGGGAGCGGCCGAGGCGCCGGTGCGGGGGCTCCGCAGCCCGGCACGATGTGCCCGGTCGGGGGTTCCGCGTCCTGGAGCCGGGCGGGGCGGGGAGGCCGTGCGGGGCGCGGGCCGGGGCCGCGGGGAGCGCGGCGGGGGCTGCTCCGGGCAGGGGCCTGAGCGGGGGGCGCCGGGATCCCGGCCAGGCCTCCGGAGGCCCCGCACGGCGGGAGGGGCGCGCTGGCACCTGGTGCGAGGGCTCGGCACGGCCGGGCGGGACGGCGCGGGGCAGCCGAGCTGCGGGCAGCCCGGTGTGTGCCCTGAGCCTGCCCTGTGCCCGCGGCAGCGCTGGGAGGGAGAGCAGGGAGCTGCCAGGAGCCGGGGGCTGCCTGGGGTTTTTTTAGCTCAGGATTTCGGGCGGCTCAGAGCCCATTAAGTGCTGTCAGTTCGCGGGGAGAACTTGGGTGTGTTGATGCTCCTTAAGCTGGGGTTATGTTGGAGAATTTTCTGGATAATTGTTGTTATGTTTTGGGGAGGCTCCTATTCATAGAAGTGTTGTAAAGGAGGACCTTGCAAAGGTCCTCCTGGTGAAGGTCTTGGGACCTTGTAAAGGCCTCTCTTGCATTTTCTCTGTAATATTGCTTTCATTATAGCTGAGGATTTGCTGTGGACTCCCAAATCAACTGACTTTCTCCCTTCTCTCTTCTAGAGAGAAACCGCAGTGGTTGGAACAAAATTCGCTGTTTTTGTTTGCCTGAACAAAAGAAAAATACAGTCCTTTGCTTTAAATAAGAGGGGGCCTTACTGGTTTCTTGCACAGTGTCTTATGCAGCAGATGGAACAAGTTTATAGTTGTACTTCTAAGCCTTCTCTGTATACAAACGTTGTACAGCTTTAGCTGCACCTGTACAGTTTAAATTAGTACACTTCTATAGCATCAGTATTGTCTTAGGAAGGGTGTAGGAGGGAGTCTTAAGATCTACTGGTGTACACTTACTGGTATAAGGGTATCTTATATCTGCTCTTAATACTATTCTGTCAAGTTGTGTTAAAAACATATTAAAAAAATTACAGTGTCGCCTTTAATTGATGGAGTTACGTTGGCATAAAAATTTGGTTAGCCAGCATTTAAATTAGTGGTGTGGAGACCTCTAATAAACTTGTCACTATGTTACTAGTATAATGTTTAATTGAATATTTTGATGTAGATGTTCACTTGCGTTTTTTATGAGAGCCTAAGAGTGGGTAAAGGTGTCTTATTGTAATTCTTCAGGTCTGGGACTGTCTCAAATAGCACTTACACAGTAATGTTACACAACTCTTTATGAAGACTTTTTTCCATAGAAGTCACCTAGAGCTGTCTCACAGTGTATCCAGTGTAGGTATGCAAAGTAAATACACCGCTGATGTCTTGTACATGCATATTTTATTGGCTGTCTACGCGGTTAGAAATTTAAATTGAACAATGCTGTAGCAAGTGGCCAAGTTACAGAAATAGTGAGGGACGTTATTCCGAGAATAGCTTTTTGTGAGAAACAGCAGAATCCTGTCTCATGCTTGGTCTTCTTGGAAACACTAAACTGAAGCACCAGCAGCCATATTCTGTGTAGCATTTCTGTGCTGATGGATTGGTATTTATCAGACTGGAGGGAGAAGGTGGATGCTCCAGTCATGGCCCCGAGCAGAGTTGTTCGGCCCTGTGCAAACAACTGCGTTCCAGGTTGTGCTTGTTGACTCCAGCACCCAGGTGAAAGGATGACATAGACTCTGAAGTGGAACTAAATGACAGGCTACAGCTTGTAGAATTAGTAAATACAGGATTGTTTCTGTACCTATACTTGTGGTATGTCAAAATCCTCTCCTTGGTTAGGGGAAAGGTAGGGAGACTTCTTCTTGGAGATCCAGAGATGTCCCATTTTCCTGCCCGTGTGCACTGCTGCTCTGGCTCGTCCTTCCAGTGGCTTTGCCTGGTTCCTGGGGCCAGGTAACGTGTCCAGTACAGTAAATGCTGTTATGGTTTGGGGCCTGGCTCCTCCTTGTCCCTGGAGCACTGCCAGTTGGAGCACTGCTGGCTCTCACTTGGTCCCACCAGAGTCCAAATGGCCAGTGCCTTCAGGACGGAGGCTTCCTGCCTTAGAACTGTCTGTGTCCGTATCTGGAAGGGACACCACACAGCCTGGTGGGCTTGCTCTGGCCTTTTAGGTAACTGGCACGGTGTTTCTCTCCAGTGCTCAGGGACACCCTGGCAGTGTGGCTGGGATTGCTGAGGGCAGTCTGCCTCTGTCACCCACTCTTTTGAGCTGGCTGAGCAACGCCTGTGGAAGTGATCTCCTTCACCTTCCCTGTTAGGGTGTTACTGCTGCACCTCATCATGAGGACAAGTGCTGTGCCCACAAATCAAGGCAGAGCAGTAAGCTGGTCTGTTTTACTCTGAGCCATCTTCTCCAAGGAGGAGAGCTACTACCTGTATTATCCTGAATAATTTAAGGAATTTAGGACTATGTGTGTGCTACTCCAGGCAAGTTTGTGAGAATCTGTATCTATATCCAGAGCCAAATGCTAACCTTGTCTCTGTTTACATTATCTATCATATTATCCAGTTTTTGTTCTCTGAAGAATATTTTTATGCTGATAAATACATAATTTCTTACTGTAAACCTCAGCTGACAGGAAGTTGTAAAATTCAGTATTGCAAGAATTCCATGTCTGACGCTGTCTCCTGTAATGTTATTGTACTTCATGACATTGTTATGCAGTGTTTAACTCAACAGGCTGTTCTGCAGGGCTGTTTTCTGTGGTGCATATTCATGTCTGTAGCAGTTTGTTGATATTAAATAATTTGGCGTTTGGTGTCCCATAGTAAAACGTGTAGATTCTTGGCATTACGCTTAGAGTAGTCGGAGTGCTAGACAAGATGGTGCATGATCTTGTTTCCTCTCTTAGCTTACCAGAGATCCCTTTGAACTAAAGCTGTAAAATCACTTTTAACTAGAGCCATGAAAAAATTATTCAGAAATATGAACTACTCTGAGAACAAGGTGTGAAATTTATTATGTAGCTCTTGAGATTTTACTCATGTTTTATGGTGCCAATGCAAATATATGGTATGAATGCAGCTTCTAAGGGCTGAATAGAGCTTCTGCCCCAGACCAGAGCTAAGAATGCTAAACAACTGACTGCTTTATTTTGTCCTTTTTTATTTGGAAAAGCCATGATATTTGGCGTTTCCTTCACTATTCGGTTAGTGTGAATTAACATTACATCTTCTGCAGTCTTCTGTGTAGCTATATATTGACCTTCTGCCTGCATGCATGTACTAAAATGGTTTTATCCACTAAAAGAACGTTAGAAGGTGTAAAAAGCAGCTTTAATTTTATGTTGCTTGTGAGTTTTTCCTTGGATTTTGTATCTCAGCAGACTTTGTAAATGTTTAGGTTTTATTCTGTTCCACTGCAGACAAATGGTTTTCACCTTAGTTTGAAACTTGATGCTTAAAAATGTCCTTCCTGATTGTCTTACTTCTTAGAGAAACTGCTTTGGGAAATAAAATGTAGTTAAAGGACATGTTTGTTTACATTATGCAGAAACTATGGCTATCTACTGTAATTGTTTCGTCTTTAACTTGGTTTTTTTTTTTTCGGTAGTATACACGTGTGCCATCACAGCTGGTGAATTAAAATGCACTCCAGTGTATTCAGATTTCTGTTGTGATTAACTTTTCTTATCAAACAAAAACGCTCAGAGTTCTGTTCTGCCTTTTAGGCTTTAGCGGTGTATTTATGAATACAAGCTTAAACTGGACTATTTGCAAGTGTCTCGTCGGTTCCTTTAAGGGATACGGCCCGAGGTGGAGTGATTCGGGCACTGTCGGGGGATGTTTTCCTGACCATTAGTGCCGCATAAAGCCTCGACAAAGCTGGAGTCGTGCGAGGTTCTGGGATGCCGAGCCCGTGGTGTGTGCGCTGGAGTTACTCCGGGATTGAACTGACGTCAGTGGGGTCCTTGGGAGGTGCAGGGATGCTTCCCGCAGCCAGAGCTCTTGCTGGAGTTTAAATGCAGGCAGTACAAAGGCCTAGACTTTGTGGGGGTTGATACTATTTTAGAAAAGGCTTTTACCTGTCACGTGCGTGAGAACTTAACAGGCTTTTCTTTGAGTCCTGCCTGAAACAAAAGCACAGATGTCACATCGTTCAGATTCCCTTAGCAGTGAAATGAGCAGGAATCGGATCAGCTGTATCGATGCCTGGGAAGGGAAAGGTGGAAGGCAGTTACTGGAGTGATGTGAATGCCTTCTTTGGGGGCTGGAAGGAATTTGGGGCAGCAGAACTGATCGTGCACTGCCTGTCTGGCTGGTGGCCGCGTATGACCTTGGAGCAAAGTCCAAGAGCAGGGTTCTGGTCAGGAATTCCCAGCTCTCCAGTCCAGGCAGTGTGGGACGAAGGTGGTTGCTTTTTCCCCATGGACATTATCCAGGAGAGTGGAGCCCTCGTTCGGATATCAGCTGTCCAGAAACTGTTGATGACCAGTGTGCAGAGCTGATATTTGAGTCTGAGCTGACTGAAAACCGAGTGTAAAGATACGGAAAAACAACGTTGTGGTTGGAGTTGGTAGATCAGTTCTAGCATTTCTTGTTCTCTAGACTGGGGAAAAAACTACTTCAGGAAATAAAAGCCCAAGGATTTTTTTTTTTTTTTTAATTTGGAATCTTTCACTGAAGTATCTGATCAAGGAAATGTTATTGAATTAGAATATTCAAATTCGGTACTTCATGGTAAGGGGAAGATTTTAATTTTAAAATTGATGTTGTAGAATCAGTTGTTCATTAGAATTAGTGTAGTTTTATTAATCTGCATAATGCAGCTTTTCGTTTGGAGAAGTTACTCTGTGTTTGAAAAGTAAGGTCACCTTCTCTCTCTTGTGACATCTGTGTTATGAAAGGTAGCTTGGGTACCACATAGATTTGATCAAAGGCTTGAAAATCTGAGTTTTTCCTTTTACCCTTAACCCAAAGAGTAAGACTAGGAATTTGTTTTACTTGTTTCCATTGGTTTTTATTTATATATATTGGCAAGACAGATATCTGTTAAATAAAATTCTGTCTTTTCAGCGAGTGTTAAAGTTGAGATGTTTTAAGTGGATTGAGTTGCATTACAGTGCTTACAATTGCAGTGTAAGGTATTTGTTGCCTGATGACTGTAGGATTAAAGGTTATGGGGTGCTCTGGCTGCTTTGTTGCACTTAAAAACAATAACAGACTTAGCACTTGGCTTCTGGAAATAGTCCTTAAAAGTGCAGAAGGTTTGGAACCTGTTCCAGCCTGAAGTGTGGGTTTTTATGTGCTGAAGGAAGAGCTATAATAGGATAATAAAAACTCAGCAGTAATTCCATCCCTTGCTGTCCTGTAGTGGGCCTTGGAAGAGTGTCCAGTGACTGAGGATGTGGAGCTTCTGCAGAAACATTCATCAAATACAACAAAAGGGCTTTGGCACTTCTTTACTAAAAATAAACTCATATTTGACCAGTAAAAATATGATTATTCCAGAAAAAGATTACGTCTGTGTGTGTGATTTATTGCATCTTAATATACTACCAAATGCTGTACTGATTAGTGTAATTAGCTGCTTGACTCTTGGCACTTTTGATCTTCTTTTGAAAAGGTTTTACGTTGTTACCATGACTTTAGGGAGCCCCAAGCACTGGAAAAGGTCATGTGCATATGCAGGATTTAAAGTTTATCATAAAAGGGATTTAAGCTGCAATTTTTTGTAATAAATTGCATTCTCCTTTTGTGACAACGTGCAAAACACACCACCTTTTGTGGTCCTGAGCATCCACAGTAAATCCCTTTCAAACCTTTTCCATGACTTTTAGTGGCATGTCACTGCTTTTAGAGTTCACCCTTGCCACGAGCAGGGCAGAACAAAGTCTCTTGAGGTTTTACAGAATACTCACCATTAAAAGGGCTGTGCATACTTATGTGTGCATGTTAAAAAAACAAAAACAAAAACAAACAAAAAACTAATGATTAAAGGCACCAGCTTTGTTAAAAAAAAAAAAAAAAGGAAAAAAAAGAAAATAAAAGCTAAGGTAATTAAGTGTGACTGCCCTGTAGTGCAGCTGAGTCTGGTGATGCAGCAGTCTGGCTCTGTGGAACTGATTAGAGGAAGCTGGTAATTGATAGAGAACATTAAATTTGGGATTGTTTCATCTTCATTTGGGATTTCATGCAAAGGTTTGTTTTCATAGATCTGAGTTTACAATACATTTCTAAAAACTGCAACTAAAAATGCATTAGTCATTTCTGGAAGTCATTTCACATGGATTTGTCAGTGTAGTGATTTCTGGGGAACTCTGAGCTCGCTTTGCAAGGTGCTGAATGTCTGTTGTGGAGCCAAGTGTGCACAGACAGGCAGCAGGGGGTCTGCACAGGAACTGGTCTCCTGGCCTGGCTTTTACCTGGAACAGCTTTGGAAAATCTGAGTTTCAAAAACGTGTTTGTAGTAGAAGATCCAGCTTGAGAAACTCGTTCAAGAGACTGAATTAAAGCAGCAACACATCGTAACTTTAAAAATGATGTAGCATAACTAATATCACTGTGTTAAGTCTGCACCATGAGTTAAAATTTTGGCTTCAGCAAAGTGTTGAAGATGTAGGGTGGGTTTGGTTGGGGGGGGGCATTTTTTTTTAAAGGGAACTTAAAGGGTATCAGTGTGTTTAGTGTATTGTGTGGGTATCGGTTTAAACCAAATGTGATGCTCTTGTGTTTTTTTTTTTAATGGTATAACCCTGAAGCTGGTAATTTCACTATTCTTACAAATAACAGTGTTCACACTCGTTGTTATCAACCACAGAAAACTGTGTCTGACTTTTTGGACAGATGAAATTTGTGTTCTGAAGCGTTAATTCTTTGTTTTAATGATAATGTACTTGGACACTAATTATCCTTTGGAATGAAGAGCTTGAGCTCATTCTGCTCCTAAACCATTCATTTTTTGGCTGAGGGTAGTTTGTCATGTCTTGGGGTTTTCTTTGCCCTTTTTCCCCATACTCCTTGAGAAGGAGCCATGGAAATGACAGTAATGAACAGAACATGCAAGTTTGGGTTAGAATACAAGGTAAACTGGAAATTAAATATTTGCGCCATGTAAGAAGTCCAATCCTGACTTAAAAATTTGTCAGAACTTCTATTTACAAAGTTGTAGTGTTGGGAGTCCTTCTGCTTTGACTGTATTGAGTGAACTTTAGAACTGAATTTGGATGTAGCTCAGGAGCTGTGTGGTTGCTCTTTCCTGGTCAGCACTTAGTTTTGTGTAACTCATACCCTTGAAATACCGTGTGTGCTTCTCCTCATCAGAAATATCCTTGGGAATCCCCCTCTGCTGATCAGTTACTGGCAGCAATTTCTCTGTTCAGTTCTGTGCTAGAGCAGAGGGATGTCTCTGGGTCTGGGCAGGAGGCCTGGAATTCCAGAGCTCTCACCTTGGCTACTCACTCCCCCGCCTGCCTGCGGCACAATTACCTACCCTTTTCTTTTTTAGCTTCAGTTCTGCACCTGTGAAAGGGAGACAATGCCTCCTCACAGGAATGTTTTGCAAATTATGTAGGTGGAGCTGAGGACTTTCAAAGTGAAAAATCTCTTAAAAAAAAAAAAAAAAGTCTGTAGGGTATTTTGGTGTGTAGCTCCCTGAAATGGATGACCCAGCCTAGTCCCGTGTTGCCATCAAGAGGCACTTCAGGAGATCCTGTGCCAGGTCTGGTCCTGGTCCTGCTGGGAGCAAATGGGCACCAGCCTCCTGCTCAGTGATGGTGAGCTGTTCAACAGCCTGCTCTGCCCCAGCCTCGGAGCCAGTTAATCAGATATTTTGATATCCTAATTGCTTGGGAAAATTGCAGAAGTCCTGATTTAAAAAACACAGAACTGTTTTTTTCATTTGTTTGTTTTTTCTTCCAGTAAATATTTCTATTTACAGTATTGTCTGTTTTCACTAGAACAAGTTGAAATCATCACAGAAGGATAAAGTGCGTCAGTTTATGGTCTTCACACAATCTAGTGAAAAGACAGCAGTGAGTTGTCTCTCTCAGAATGACTGGAAGTTAGATGTTGCAACAGACAACTTTTTCCAAAATCCTGAACTTTATATACGAGAGAGTGTTAAAGGATCGTTGGACAGAAAGAAGTTAGAACAACTATATAACAGATACAAAGGTGAGTACCCTGAATTTTAAGGCTTATTTCCTTGTTGTATTTATATATTACAGTGAATTAATGCTGCTCTGCTCCTGTGCTGGGAAATCTTAACTGACTCAGCTTTGTTTTTCTGTTATTGATAATACAAGTTAGAAGGGGAATATGTGTAGGCTTCTGCTTCACAGGGATTACATGCAGGTGCTTTATGTGCTCTAAATGTAAGTACATTTATACAAGATGAGGGTCTGGAGCTGGAATTGTGTGTGTAGTGGTTAATGAGGATTTCAGGTGATTCTTTTGGGGAAATCACATCACTCAGGACTTGATCCTGACAAAATGAAGGGTGGCATACCAGGGATGAGTTCTACCTTAATTTTTATTCACTTTGTGCTTATTATCACATAATTACAAACAGAGTGTAACAGAAAACAAAGCCTCTTTATCTGTTACATCGCCAGTGTTGAACCAATGATACTGTACCACAAATAGTGCAGTGGATTCAGGGCAGTAGAACAAGTCCCATGTTTTAGCACTTAGAAAAAATCTGAGTGCTGTGTTTTCTGTCAGTTTTCATATGTGTGCATAATCCAAATACCATTTTCCTGAAGTCTTTGTTGGCTTGCATTAGTAGATCTTTGTTAGTGCAGTTGAAATATGAGCATCTCACTTCCAGACCAGATGTTGATTCCTCCGTGGAAAGAGGAGTGGGACTGGCTGACTTGGAATCGTCGGTAACGGGGCAGCGTAACTTCCCCTTGGAGGTTACCCTGTCCAGTCTGCTGCATGCTGGTGGTGCCAGGAAATGCATAAAACTACAGCTGGGGTACTGGTTGATGGGCAGATTTGGGTATTAGTACAGCTTGCAAAGGGACACTGCACAACTGCTAATAATGGAACACAGATCATCAGCCTTACCAAAGATGCCAATAATTAAGTGTCCTGGGGGGAGAGAACCACTGTGCTCTGTGCGGAATGAGTCAGAATATCATGCATAGTATTAGGCAGAAAACAAATGTTTGTGGTGCTTTCTTGTCTCTCAGTGAAAATAGCATGAGCTTCATTGTATGGGAGGCTTTGTTGCAGTAACTGCCTCAATTGTGAAAACTTAACCACTGAGAAGCCTAATTTAATTTTGTTTCTAAAATACTCGCTTACAAAGGCTGATCCCCAAAATGGCTTCTTGAAAACGTTTCCTTATCTTAAATATACTTGAGCAAATTGGCCTTTTCAAATAGATGTTTTTTCTTGATACTTACTTTTATGTCCCAAAGATCCTCAAGATGAAAATAAAATCGGTATAGATGGTATACAGCAGTTCTGTGACGATCTAGCTCTTGACCCAGCCAGCATTACTGTTCTCATCATTGCATGGAAGTTCCGAGCTGCAACGCAGTGCGAGTTCTCAAAGCTGGAATTCATGGACGGAATGACTGAGCTGGGGTAGGTGTTTACGAAGGGTTAAATGTTGACAGGGCGCTCCAGGGTCCTATTTTGGGGAATTCGCAGTCACGCTGCCCTCTCAGAGACTTTTGAGAGTCCAGCATCACTCGTGTGCCTCTGTAAAAATGCATCTGCTGTCTGTGCTGGATGCTTGGGGAAAAAGGGAGGGAGCTTTGAGTGCCCCTTGCCTTGGTTGTGTGAGCATTCCGGGCAGTTGGAGCTGCTCGGGGAGGTAAAGCAGGGATGTTGGTTTGCAGTCAGGCATACCTGGGTTTTCACTTTATCACATTTTTCTAAAAATCTTGTGGATTATAGGATCTGATGTGTCAGGCACTATGTGCAAATGCAACGTGAATAAATAACAGCAAAGAAATGAAATATTGCTGCATAGGTGCAGCCTCATTAAAGGCATCCTGAGTTTTGTTTTGATAATTGTGTTCCACAAACAGTCTGTGGATTTTTGTTTATGTTATAAGTCATGTTTTTATGGTAAAATGAATAATAAACGTGCTTCTTAAACTACAGATGTGACAGCATAGAAAAACTGAAGGCCCAGATTCCTAAAATGGAACAAGAATTAAAAGAGCCAGGAAGATTTAAGGATTTTTATCAGTTTACTTTCAACTTTGCAAAGAACCCTGGACAGAAAGGTTTAGGTATGTATTCTTAATCATAAGCATTTGTTCATAAATGTAGGAAATGGCTGATTAGAGGAGGAAGTGAATGTATTATTGTGATCCAGTGAGTCTGAAAGGTAATCACCCCCGGGATAAAATACATCTCTGTGTTGTGAAAGATAGATGTCAGTTTAAGGTGTTCAAATTGATAGAAATATTGGCATCATTAATAAAGGCTACAAAATGGTATGAGGGAGGGTTTATTCTTTCACTGTGTGTGTGCAGTTCTCAGTAAGCACAATGGATTATGGTCTTACATTAAAGACATAATTGCACAACTTAGAATTTGCATCACTGAGCAGATTAATTCAATTTTTACTTTTAGGATAAATTGAAGCTGTAAAACCATTTTAAGCACACTTGTGCAGTCTCTTGCAACACCAAAAATGCTTGCAAGTGTCTTGGCAAAATAGAATTGAAATAGTACGAATGGATTACTGTATCCTGAGCCTGATACCTGTTGTTGTGCTGTTGGTAATGGGTGTCTACTTACAGCTTTTTTCTCTCTCCTCACTTCACTGAATGCTTTTTTCATTATTTCAGGGCTCATATGCTGACTGTTTTTTTGGTTAGTGTAACAGGTGAAGTGGAAGAGTCACTTATTAAAAATAATTTCAGAACGTCGCAGTTCAGATGGAACTACCTGAAAAACTGGAGCTCTGTCTCCTCAAAAATGAGGGAACCAAAATTTCTTTCAGGCAGTAATGTTAAAAGGCCAGATTGCACATTAATTTATGTACAGTGTAATTGAGATATCAGCCATAAACTAGCATTTCATGATGCTGTAGCTGTTAACTACTTAACTGTTCTACTTTTGAGAAAAAGTAAGACAGTGAAAGATTGGTAGGTTCTTCCTTGGCAACTTGTGAGTTTGTTTTCCTCAGTAAAGAAAGTGCCCTAAAACTGCCACAGAAAACCATCACAGCTTTGTGTTCACAGGCTGTGTAAAGATGAGCCTTCTGCTTTAGTTTACTGGCTTTTATATATGGTCCAACTTTTGGCTTAAAATAAGCATTGAAAAATAAGTAAATAAGCAAAAACTCTGTGTCTTGGTTTCAGGTGTGTCATTGTTTAACATCTTTCTGTACCTTGTCTTTTGTTTTCAATTGGATTGTGAATTTCATTGTCTTTGAAGAAGCTTAAGAGCACTGCAAAGCAGTAGGAAAATGCTTGGGCATGCCTGTAGTCAGGTCTGAATCATGGAAGCAAATGAATGGGCTGATTCTTATGTCTTGTACACAGATTAATTTTTTTTAGGCTGCTACAACACGGAAAATGTGGGAAGGTAGAAGTTAGGCTGTGGAAAGTGTCAGTGTAGAGTTTGTTCTGCAGTGTGAATGGTTGCAGGGTTTTGTTCTTCGATTATTTTTTTTTTTATGGTTGCCATTGTAACATTTGTGTGTTGTTTTCAGTCTTTAAGGAGCTTTACACAACCAGGAGCATTTTGTAGAATCCCTGTGAGGGGGTAAAAAGGAAATGAATAAATTGCAATGATACCATAATTACATGACCCTTTTTACTCAGTTTTCTCAAAGCTTCAGAATAACAGAACTCTTTGGTTTAGTACTTACCTTTTATTTTCTTTTCAATATTTCTAAGGTATAAGGAAGACTTGCATTCCTTTTCTGAATCCCTCACAAGCCCTGTATAGAAATGAATCTGTTGAGTGTCCCAGATGGAACAGACTTCCGTAAAAATGACTTACCAGGAAAACTAATTCCCTTGCTTTATTTCTCATTCATCATAAAGCTTCTTTGTGCAGGTTAAGCTCTTAACAGTGACAGAGTGTAGTTTTCTCAGATCCATATAGCACATAGAGAGTATAAGGTGGGTTTTTTGATTGCTTTTGTTTTCAAGTCTGGGTCTGGAAGTGATGTAGAACTGAGCTTAAAATCTGGATGCTTACCAGCCCTTTTGGTGCTCATAAATACCCAGTTCTAGGCATGAATTTACAGCAGGGCAGGGTAATTCTGGATACCCTGAAGGAAAAGAATACGGGGAGAAGTACAGTGCTGCAAAGTAAGTGCTCCTAGTTAGGCAGTTCATTTTGGTGTGTCTAAATAACTGCTTGTAGGAACTTGCAAATTGATTTTAATGTATATTGGTCTCTAATCTTGCAAACATTGTGCTGTAGTTCAGGCACAGTTCTGGAAATGTATTTCCTCTGCATAATTCCTTACTACTGTATAAGTACTGTGGATGTCTTAAAAGTTCTTGTGATATTTGCATATCATTGGAGAACACTTTATAGCTGATGTTCATCTCAGACACTGTGTGCTTCTCTTGCATGTCTCTGGATAAAACTCAAAATGGAGTATATACTTGGAGGCTTTCCTGTTTTATCCATGAGGATTTTCCTGAGCATTCTTACATTTATGAAAACCTAAAATTTATATGTTTAGCTTCCAGTTTTGTTATTTCATAAAATTTCTTTTCAAACACGTAGTTTGTCCCAAAGCATTATGTCTACTCATAAAGTAAGTTTGAGGTTGCCTTATCCTGAGATTTTTTAACAGCCTGTGCTTACCCACAAGAATGATCTCAAAATTGTATAAGCACGTCAAAATGCACAGTTTGTTTGTAGTGATTGTTTACAAATCACTGTACAGACCTTGCATTTCTGTGTGCACACCATTAATGCAGCACAAGTAAATAAAACTTAGTTTTCTGATCTGCCTCCTTGAGGAACTGATCAGCTCCATCTGAAGTTTGGATCCGATAATTTTTAGAAAGACAGTAGTTTTAGCTGAGAGCTAAAATGCATGTTTTTGTATCTGAATCTTCTTTCTGTTAAAGAGAGACACCAAACCTTTGCAGTCTTGAATTATGTTTGCCATTTTCACATACAGCTTATTTACCGAGGAGTAGTGACTCTTTCTAATCTGTCTCTGCTTCTCGAGGCTCAGACTTAACTTTTGTCTGAAATCACACCCCTTTGCAATTGCTGGAAAATCCTCCACGAATTTTATTCAGAAGCATTCTAATGTGACTCTGCTGTTTATAATATCAGATCCTAAACAATTCAGAAACTCCCAATCACCATCTATTTTCCCTTCAGCAGTGCAGATTTCATGCTTTGTTTTTGTTTGCTGTTGATTTCATCTCCAAGATCTTACCTCCCTGTTTTTTTTTTAAATATTTGGGCATCCTGGGGGAAGGGAGTGGTGGTGTTGGGTTGTTGGTTTGGGTTTTTTTTCCTTTTCTCTTGGGGTGCAGTTGATCCTGTGCATTCTCTTTCTGCTTTCACAAGAGGATTGTTCACGGAACAAATTTGCTAGACTGAAAAATATATGAGAGCTTTTTTTAAAGAAAGAGGCCACTTACGTGGGCAGCCTTTTGGGGTCACTGTGTGAATTTGGCCAAGGATACTGAATTTGGGAACTCACAGTGAGTAGTGTTTTGTTCTGCAGCCCAGAGGAATAGCTTGGTAATTCCTGGCAACGCAGGTGACACTGAGCAGAGTGTTACATATCTGGGTTCTAAATTGCCTTTGTCAGCTAACAAGGTACTGTCTGCCACTACTAAACAGTAAATGCATGGCAGTTTGGCCCTTGGCACATGCCAGGGAGGTGAGTTGTCTTTCTTTTCCCTTCCATGCCAGACTAACCAGGCTCTTTTTTGAACTTCTGCACTCCTAACAGCACCCGGGGCCTGAGAGGCTGCTCTGAAAGGGGTCAGGTCAGATTTCTCAGTTGTCCAGAGAAACTGATTCCAAGCAAGCAGAAATTTAACAGGAATCTTTGGGGAAAAAACAAAACAAAGAAACAAACAACAAAAAAAGCAACATGCAGAGACTCCCAGCAAACAAAATCAAAAAAAACCCAAACCAAAACAACCAAAAAATACCCCAAGCCACCAACAAAAAACACCAAAACAAGACCAAAACCAGCTGGACCAAAACAATGCCAACAAAAAACACACCATCAGCTGTCTGTCTGCTTAAAGACACTACTTAAAGATTTTTTTTTCCCAAGAGAAATCTGACTGCAGAAATGAGCACTTGACAAAGGCCATGTTGCAAAGGCAGCACTTATAATAAGGTTGCTCTAAAAATGAAATCATGAAAGGCCAGTTTTATGTAAATTGTATTTTATGTATTTTAAAAAAAAAGAAAGCACACCTCACTACAAAATACTACATATTTTCTTTTCCAATCAGTAACATTTCTAAACCAGAAATATTTCTCTGATTTTTAATTATTATATTGCTATATAGCAAAAGGCACATGAAATGTCCTTGTGTGTTTTGGGTATATTAGATATTAATATGGGGAATTTTCAGTTCTATATTCAGGTAATAGCATCAAAATCTAAAATACCTGTGTAACACTTTATTTATGGTTCCTTTTTGTATAGGATCCATGAGTATATTTGCATTAGTTTAATCTTTTCACCTTTATGAATATATAGTTCATCCTGGTGTTAGATACTTGTGGAGATTATATATTTGATATGTATATCTCTAAAAGTAATATATTTTAATATTACAGATTTAGAAATGGCCATTGCCTACTGGAATTTAGTACTTAATGGAAGATTTAAATTTCTAGACTTGTGGAACAAATTTTTGTTGGTAAGTTTAAATCTTTACATAAGCTGGATTGCAGTATTTTCAAAACTTGGCAGATAAACATATTTAAGTTATCAAGTAGATGAAATAGACTGTCTTGACCCAAATCCCAGATATTCATAGTATGTACAAGAGAAATATGTTTTGGGGATATGGATGTGTCCAAGACAGTAAAAATGAATGTGTAATAGGGTTTTAATTTATTTTTTTTTAAATATAAATTTTCTACTCCTCTGAACAGGAACATCATAAAAGATCAATTCCTAAGGATACCTGGAACCTTCTTCTAGACTTTAGTACAATGATAGCAGATGATATGTCTAACTATGATGAGGAAGGTAAACATTTCCATTTTCTTTCATTAACTTCTGTGTTTTATGCTACATTCATTAATGTGTGTCTGCTTGGCACAGCTGTCTAATAACAGCACAATTAGAATGTCCCCAGTGATCTAAAGCCCAGTCAGAGCTGCTTTAATGCATGTTGTAAACATGTTTGTTTACTGCAGGTTTAAAAAAGAAATGTTGAAACTTTCCTAGAACCCATTTGCTTTTGTTCCTCTGTCTGAGCTCAGACACAAATCCTTTCTTCCTGAGACAAACCCTGATATTTGTGCATTTAAAACCCGTGAATTCTGTGTCAGTGGGGGCAGTTCTGGGCATCTCCATCCAAGGAACTGACCCCTGGCCCAGGCAGTTCTGTGCAGGGTCCTCTGGTTACTGCATTTTGAAGCTGAGAATGCTTTTTAAGTTTGGTTGCCTCGGTTTATGTCAGGGTTGGCCATGTGAGGATATAGAAGTGAAGCTGGCAGCACTCAGGGATTGCTAAACATCAGTCACCTCCTACCAAAGGTGTTTCTTGTAAACTCCTCTATGGATCTTTCCTCTCTGGGTCCCATCTGTAACCAAGATCAGCTGATCACCCTCAGTGCTTGGCACTTTTTTTTGTTTCATTTGGTCAGGAAGACGACCTTTGGAAGAGGATGTGTATTAATGGGGTTTGAAGGAAGCAGAAATCTTGAACCAGCTCCTAAATTTCAAGCAAGAAAATCAAATCCTATTTTTTTTTGCCAGAAACTCTGCCTGGTTTAAGGCTGGAAAGTAAAGAGCTTGTTTGGAACTGAAGCTTTTAAAAGAGTGGCTTGTTGAACAGAGTTCTTACGTTCTGGTGTTTTTCTCTTTTAGGGGCATGGCCGGTTCTTATTGATGACTTTGTGGAATTTGCACGCCCTCAAATTGCTGGGACAAAAAGTACGACAGTGTAGCACTAAAGGACCCTTCTAGAGTGTACATAGTCTGTACAAATACCTGAAATGGAAAATTGCACAGTCAATTTCTGCTGGCTGGACTGAACTGAAGATCAATCCTCACGGTATGGCTGAGGGTTGAGACAAACCTTTAAGGATACATCTTGGACCATATCATATTTCATTCTTCTCCTGGTGGTTTGGGCTTTTCTTCTAGTCTGGACCACTCTTGCCCGTTAAAATTCCAACATTGTGGATTTCATCATGGATTTATTTTTTGTTGGTGGATCACTCTAGTTTCATCTCCCATAAGTCCTAGAAGCTTTATAATTATTTTGAGGTTTCTGGTTTCACATAAAGCACAATGCTGGTCATCATCAGACAACTGTTGTATGGCATCTGAATTATACAGATCAACATCGAAACCATTTTTAAAAGAATCTCCTTAAATATACACTTGGGGCTGGTTGCAAAGACTGTACTGAGAGCACTTCCTGCAAGAGTGATATATTTAAGTGTCCTGGTCCGAGTTTTTTCTTTTCTGGAAAAGTGCAGGTATTGTCTAAGTGAGTTTGAGTATCTGGAAAAACAAGAAATGCAGAACTAAGCCAGAAATCCCAAGGTGGTTGTTCCTGGGGTCTCTGGGTGCCTCCCTGCCCGGTTTGATGGTGCCCCAGCTGTCTGTGAGGGCAGCTGAGCTGCGACACAACTCTGTGCACTTACAGCAACCACGTGCGATGTCAGAGCGCTCAGTGACATCAGTGAGGTGAGCTGTGTGTGTCCTCACAGCATTCAATATTCCCCTGGTTACTGTCTAAGCAATCAGATTTCATTGCAGTTCTGAAATGCTTATCTATCTGTCAAAGAAAGGTTTTTCATTTCTGTGGGAATCGAAAACTTGAATATACTGAATTTGTGTCTTAACTGTTTGCTACACAATACAGTATTTTAAATTGAGATGTGTAACTTTTATGGTTGAGGTATGATGAAGCAAAAGGCCCTGTTGTACAAGAAGCTGGTGAGTTTGATGTGAATCTAGGTTTTGAAACCATTATCCTGATAAGTAAGTTAAATCTTTGTAACATAGAGGTACTGCCGTTACGGATGACACCCTTTTTTTCAATTATTTTGTTGAGTTTTCCTTAATTTGACATATCACTGTGGTTGCCAAATACAGAAATTAAGAGTAAAGCTTTTCCAGACAAGCACAGATCAGATACAAACTACTACACTGGCTTTGTCTGTTTAAATTATTTCGTTGATCACTACTTCTTACTGTCTTACTTGTTTGACTAAATCAAGCTCCTTTGGTTCAAAGCAGGTTTTATCAGATGCAATTATTCTTTAATATTACAAGAACTCTTGAGCTGCTTTTGTGATCTTTTACTCCTCACTTAGTTACTTGTGAAGAGATTTGATAATCCTGCTCTGTAAAACAAGCTCCAGGAGAGGAGACAGACCGGAGTTACAAGTGAGGAGAGAGGGTTGAGTTTGTGCTCTAAATAGTGCCGTGATAAGGCCAGAATTATTTTTGAGATGAGTCTTCGGTACTTGCACTAAGCAGCAGCACAGTTTTATGCAGATGCTAAAACTGTTTTAGGGAAAAATTGAAAAATGTTAAACGGATGAACATTTTTGATTTGTACTCTCTGAAGTTGCCCTTAAGGCTGGCTCCCCTTCCAGCAGTGCCCTTTTAGCAAATCCATTTCTGCATTTATTCCAAAAATACAGTTCCACAAAAACATTGCAAACTTGCTCCAGCTACTGGAATTGGCTATGCCAAAAACTGTGTGTTTTGCTGCTTTCAGTATTTCCTTTCTCAATTTTGTGTAAATATAAACGGGGACTTGAAATTACGGGGGTGGGTGGGGTGGAGAAAAGCTCGACAAGGTTATCTCTGCGTGCTGTTTTCTGTCTTGAGGGTTTTGGTACCGTTTCAGATTGATTAGTTCAAGTATTGCTGTGTTTGGAGAGGAGAACTGACTTGCTTTTTATCCCGATACAGACTTGTCCCTCCAGAAACTCTGAGATTGGGCAGTGGCGAAATGCCGTGGTGTTTTAAAGACTATTCCTTTTGAATGCAAGATCTTTTCAACAAAATAGTGTTGTCATCAGTTTGGTACTACATGCTTATAATTACTGTGTAATTATAAAGAAATACATAAAACTTTGACTTATGTTGCAGAAAAGGGGTTATTTGTGCTATCATGGCATCTTAAATAAGTTTTTCAAAATGACTGAAGTTGAAAGAAACATTGATTTAACAGGGTGTTGTTTTAAGGACAAAAATGCCTGGTTACAGGGAATATTTTGTATTGAAACGTGCTCGGATGTGGCCATGTGTGTTTTTCCTTTATATATTTGTGTGGGTTTTTTCTTTTTTTTTTTTTTTTTTTTTTTTTTTAAAGAATGCAGCCAGTTGCTTCCTTGGATTGCTTTAATTCGTTAAGTGCTTACGTCTGCAATTCGATGATCTCCCCGCAAATGGATCGATTTAATTTTGCCAAATGTCAAGGAAAAAAACAAAAAAGAAGGCAAAAACATCAAGTTTGTAACCTGTTTTTATACGTTAAATATGTACAAAATTAGAAGTGCCCTGATATAAAACTCTTAATCTCGAGATTATATTTAGTAAAAAAGTGTCATTTACATATCTCTGTAAGTTCAAATGTAACTTCTTACAATCCCTCTCATTACCAACAGAGGCAATAAAGCTCCAGTGAAATTGCCATGACTGAGGCTTCTCCTGCATTGTTTCAGTGTATTATTTGTAAGACTTATTTCTGGAATGTTCTTTTAAGGAATGGGGGGGGGAAAAAGGCATGGAATACTTCTGCATAAAATACAGTTTCGTGGTAAGTTTTTTTGTTTTTTTTTTTTGGGGAAAAATAATCTAAAAACTGCTACAACACCTTGCCTACTGCTTGTTGTCCATGTTTACAGTCCCCATGGAGCCGGTGTTCCCAGCCCTTGGCACTGCCATTCCCTAGCATGTGAAGGAAGACACCCCACACTGCAGTGGTTTAAATGTGGCTGAAGACCATCCTACAGTAGTGAAGTGACTTTTTTTTATCGAGCTGTTAATAAGTAACTTATGACTTGCTTCAAAACTGTTTTACAATGAAATCCATGTTTAGAGATCCTTATTTAAGAAAGATATGATTTTTTAAGAATGCGTTTAATAAACTTTTGTCATTCACACTTTATTTAAATACCGTTGCCAGAAGTCTCTGTAGATTTTGTTGGAGTATGGTACAGTGACTGTGTTTGGTTTTTAAACTGTGGTGCCTTCCAGTCCTCTGAGCTCTCCAAGAGTTGACCACAGCATTAAATACTTGATGAAATTAAAGCCTAAGCTTTGTAGAACTGTAGCTGCTTTGGTACCAGTGAGTAGAAGTCTCTGCTTGAGTAAAGATCAGGAATTTTGCTCCTGACAGTTTAAACAGGCACCTGTAACTCAGGCCCAAGTCTGAGCATTTAAACTGGAAGTTCTTCTGCTAAATGGTCTAAACAAAAACTGCCTGAATGTAATTTGAATGTTTTGCAAGAAAATTAAAACTCCTCCTTTTCTAAATTCAAATTGTATGTGTTCAGAATGTAACATTCCAAGCCTTCCTTGTTCAAAGGACAACTGGAAGGAGTCAGAGGGATAACCCTGTAAATCGAATTAGGACCAGGAACCTGAGAGGGTGAGAAATGATGGGGCTGTAAAGGTTGTGTGTGGAGAGGAGCAGGCTGGGGTCGGGCAGCTGAGTGAACTCTGGGTTACATTTGCTGTTGGAGAAATGGGAATGACACCCAGGCTGGAATTCATCACTGATCACCTCATGGTGGGCTCCAGGGCAGGCGAGTTCCTGGGTCAGGAGATCTGAGCTCAGCTGCTGGAGGGACACCCCTGCATCCCCAACACACCCATCTGTGGGTGTATGTAAGTAAGTGTGGGTGTCTGTGAGGGGTTTTGGTTTGCTTTTCTTCCTGGTGGATTTCTCTCCAGCCTGAGACTGCTGGGAATACTGACTGATCCTGGGCCTGTGGCACAGCAAGCCCGGCTTAACGCTGCCATATTCTCCTCTAACACATAATTAAAACAATGACTCAGCTAGAAGTGAAAGTTATATTTAATAAATATAATTTTCATAAACCATTTTCAAAACAACTTCTACCGACCAAGCAGTACAAGGAGCAAGCACACGGCCTCGCTGTCAGAGGAGCAAAGCCAACATGAGGCAGCCACAGTGTCAGAGGTCCAAAATTCTTTGTACTAATTATTGCTAGTTTCCAGTTGGCAATGCCCCTTATTTGCCTAAAAGGATCAACATCTTTCAAATAGTACTTCTTGCAGAGATTTTATCATTCCAGGTTTTTTTTTTCTTCTTCAGAAAAGCAGAACTTGATCACACTTCAGTGAAAAAACAGGAGACAAGATGATCTGTTGTTTTTGTATGCACAGGACCTGAAATCTCTCGTGGGACTGCAACTAGGAACTGTAAAATCTATTCTTTGAGATATAAATAAGATACTCCTGCAGCAAGGTGAGCCTCATTTTTAACCATTTTCCCCTTTCTATATATGCCCCAGAGATTATCTTTTAGCCCGCTGTCAAAACGTAAAAAGGTTGAGAACCTGCTGATGGATGAAGTAATTTCCTTTAAACCTGCTGAGGAAAAATTAATCCGCCCCCAGGCCAGGCCAGGGTTTCTTTCAGACAAGTCAGCGGCACATTTATTTCGTCACGTTCCAGGCACAGCTTCAGCCCGGGGCCCCTCCGCTCGCATCTGTGCTGTTACAGCCTGGAACCCACCGCGGCCCCTCCGCAGCAGTGACGGGATGTGCTGGGGCAGCACAGCCGGAGCCGGGGAGCGACGGGAACATCCCTTCAACCCGCACCACACGGGCTCTCCACCGACACAGTCCCGACGCCTCCGGCAGCAGGATTTAGCTGAAGGAAAAAAAATCTACGGCAAGCAGAAGCCTCGCAAATACCGATGCAAATGCGCTTCTAAGACGACTGATGGCAAGAGCTGATAGAGCCACGAGCATCGCGTTCTCTCCTCCTGTTACAAACTGAGTCATTCCCGGAGAGCAGAACCCAGACAAATCATGCCGCTGGAAGCAAACAACAGAAGCAAAGAACGTACCAAACAGCCAACAGTAAAAATGTTTGCAGAAAAAAAAAACCAAAAACAACAACCCAGATCTGCAAAGAAGAGAGTCTAGCTGGGAACTAATTTAGGAGCAGAGTAAAGGCTAAAATTAGTCCCTAGTGAGAGGTTTGCCCAGTTCTAGGAACAACTGTAAGCAGAGACATCTGCGTAACAAACAAGGCAGTGGTGAGTCCAGCGATGATGGCAAAGTATTAGGGATTCTACACCAAAATACGAGAATCCCAAAATAGCTCAAAAATAAATGGTTCAGAAGCACATTATGCTTGAGCACTTTAACACTGAATTTCACCAAAATCACTCCTTAGAAGTACAGAAGTATCAAACTATGAAAAATAATTTAGACTACAGCTTTGAGATACCTCTATCACTAGAAAATGATATTTTATTCCAATATAGAAGTTACACTGTCATAAAAAACGTCTGAAAGTACTACCAAAGGTTTTCAGTAAGAAATGGTAGGTGCCTAATATGCATTCTAAATTGCATGAGCTTTTCTTAAGTCACCTTTTGCACTTGAAAACAATAAATCACTCTGAAAATATAAAGCCAAAGATTTCAGGATTCCTTCCTTTGCAAGTTTTTGTGTCCCCCCCCCCCCCACACTTGTAACCCTAAAACAAATACAGAACACTTTTAAGCAGAATATTTAGATTTTAGTTTGTGAAACAATTCAGACCACCTTCCCACTAAAGTCTTTTCCACTGCATCCTTTTAAAAGCTTAAGCTTGGCAACTAAAATTATGTTTTCCTAAGTAACAAAACCAAACCCCATTTTTTCCCAGAACGAGAACTGACCTGCTGGGAATGCAATCCCATTTGGGAGGGGCTGTGGAGAAGGTGCTTCTTCAGAGGCACTGCATAGTAAAGCGAGTGTACACCACTCCTGCTTTGAACTACAAACACCTACTGCAGGCTTTTATGGATTTCAAGGCTAAGAGAGAATAATAAGACATTTCCTCCCCGTGGCAAATTGTCCCCCACCCATTCCCACTCTGACTCAGGGACGAATGCCAGCGTTACACTGAATTAGCTGGATTTTGTTCTGGCTTCTCCATGAAGGATTCTGCACTGTGCCCAATGCACAGTGAATGGTTTCCTACACTTCAGCTGTCAAAGAAATACACAAAGTCCTTCTTCCTTGAATAGAAACGTTTTTAAAAGCTTTGTGACATCAACACAAAACCCCAGTCACTTCTTCCATCCAAAGCATTTCTCACAGCAAAAAATCTGGTCTAATGCAAACCGTGTCTATGTTCTGACCGAGACATTACTGACTTAGATTTACTGCAAATAGAAAAATATACCTTGTCAGACAGATGGATTCTTAAGTTCCTCCTTAATTGTTTAAATGCATGTTTCTTCGGTAACCTTACAAACACTGGGAAAAGGGAAGGTAGGGGGGGAAGGGAGGAGAGGAGATGGAAGGTTTTAAAGAAACACATAATGAATGTAAATTATTCTTCAAATATAGGACTGTGCTGCTTTTGTGCAAATATAAATCAACACATTTGTGTGGTAAGAGCCAAAATACATCACCCACAGAGCTGAGCCAACGGAAATGCTTGGAGTGGGGCTGTACAAGGCCTCTGCTTCCTACTGCACAAAGTTAACCCCAGTCTGTATTTTGGTCCAGGACACACGAACCACACAGATGGATGAGGTCACACACACCGACGGGACAATGCTGTGGCTGACACGGACAAACATGTACTGCTGAAAGGTGGAACACTGTGATTGAGGTGTAAGAGATATAGCTAAACAGCAGATATCTGATTAGAGCACGTAATTCTGCATTTCCTTGGTAACCACGGCAGTGGGAAGACTCCGAGAATGAGAAACTGCTACGAAGGAAATGATTTTAAACCCATGTTTAATATTATATACATTAAATATAAAGTGATAGGAGTAGGTGAAATCCAAGAGTATTTTGCTACTAATGCTTATCTGGATAAGGTTTTTTGGGGGACTGGAGACACAACAATCAGGTTATTGCATCTCTGCACTGGATCCAGGTTTCAAGCTGTCTGCAGGGGGATCAGTCACATGTTCATACCTGCTGCATGGAGAAGACAAGGCTCAATTTTAGTGTCTGCTCATCACCTGGACACTCGCTGGGGGGATCAAGTGTACAGCTGACATTTTCAAGCTCAAGCTTCACTGCACTCGGGCATTTGAAGATATGATACAGAAATGAGCTGTGAGTGCTGAATTAACATTTGCTTAAAAGGAAAAATTTGCTGTATTTTGTTTCTTCTGTTTTGTAATTTATTTACAGAGCTTCCTAAATTGTGAACTGGTCTTCATCTATAACACTGGGACAAAACCCTTGTGTGCTACACGTTCAATGCACTACAGGTTTAACAACAAGGCTGCAATGACAATTTCTTTAGTACACAAACGTTGCCTTGAGCACTGAGATGTTGAAAACCCCACAGTACCCATGGCCTTCAGCTTGGAGTGAAGCTGCCAATCACTAATGCAAAAATAAAGCTCCAAGATGAGAGCTGAAATAATACCAGTTAAAGTCACAAACAGGAGTAATTAACAGCAGAGCTGTTTTTAGGTAAGGCACATGCAAAGGATCTGATCCACGGAAAGGTGGGACCTCTTCAGCACTTCCTCTCCTCATTGAACTTGGGAGAATTTGGGATGAGGGGTACACTCCTCTGGCAGCAGCCCAGGCCCCACTGAGATGTCACCAGGAGGGTGGGATGTGCCTGCCTGAATGATGGAATACAAAGGATTAGCTATGAATGTGCTTGGGGACCACTGAGGGCAATGGCAGCAACTCACCCAGGCAGGGGGAAAGCAGCTTTGTCCCAACCCCACACTTCCCCACACCTTTACTGAAGAAGTTCTGGTAGGTGTTATTTACAGTCTGTGTTTGATTTACAGTTTATCCTACCCTGAGTTAATTTTAAATATCCAGCTTCACATCTTTGACTGCCTGACAGGGACAGTATTGAAGTTATTGATGGGACTCGGTGTCAGAGACTGACTTAAAAGGGGATGTCCCAAAGCAGCAGCACTTTCACCAGCCTCCAGCCACAAACACCTCTGAGCCCAGGGCAGTGCTCTGCAGCCACCCCTGTGGCAGCACCTCCATTTCACCTCCCACTTCCAAAGACAACCGTCCTGGCTGAAGGAACACGTAAATGTTGCCGCTACCCAGGCCCATGCCTGCAGACTCTGGGACAACAGAAGTACCTGCAAGATGCACCATTCAAACCTCCAACTGTGCAATTTGCTTTTATTGGCATACTTGGGTATCAAAACATTGCCATCCAGGTCTCGGACCCTTCCGATATACGAAGATAATTAAGCATTAATTATATCTCCAAAGCACAACATGACCAAATATAAATACATGAAAAAGAACAAAACATGCAAAAAATTCCCCAACTTTAAAAGATTAATAATTCAAAAAATTTATGCTAGTGAGACTTCTGCACAATCCACCAATTCTTTAAACATTTTTCCATGTCAGGATCCAGAACTGTTAAAAAAACCCACACATGGCATAATAAAGGATTGGACTGGCTTCTGAATTATCCTCTAAGAGAACAGTGAACCGTTGTATCCCTTAGTATTCCAAATTATTGATTTGTCACAGTTAACAGTGTTTTTCAAAGCAATGACTACTGTATTGCCACTCATACACCAGCATAAATATTTGAATTGCATTTAACTCTCAGAAATTACTAAACTGATTGCTCACAGAATATGGTAACTGTCCACGGAAATAAAAAAACTGATCTGCAAACTGCTAAGACAGCATCTGAGACACAGCCCAAAATTAATGTGTGTGTTTAAAGGGAACGGTCATCATAAAAAACCACAACTTTTAAAACTTCCATTGTGCAAATTCAAGTTGATTCAAATTGGATCACTCAAATCTGGGAGGAGAAAGATTTTGTCACTGCACTACAGTGACGCCTCAAGTATTAAAGTCAGGATTCCAATCTGCTCACACGGTAACAAAAAAGATCAAATGGTCAGAGGTAAAAGCATTCCTTACCTCCAAAAAAATTATTTAGCAATTTGTAGATATAATTAGGAAAAAATACTGGAAGCAATTGCTGTGCAGATGACTTATGCCAGGCCACAGACAAGGCCTGTGCTCAGGAGTCACTCCTACTCTTTCCTAGGGCAGCGACGGACACTGGACTCGCCTCAGAACCTACAGGTGTGTGAGCACCACAAGGCTTCCACAAGGCATCTACAAATGTCCCTGTCAACAAGTGGCTGAGTCCATTGTGGAGAGAGTCAAGATGCTTCTGTCGTTGGCATAGAAGGGATCCGAGGAACTCCATGATCTAAAGTAACAATAAAAGAAAAGTTTGGCTGACTGGGAACTTACACTCTATAGAGGTGAGGAGAAAAGTCTAGGAAAGCAAAAGATAGAAGTGCTACGAGATTAGGCAAATGTACCTCCTTAAAAGACTAATCTAGTAATTTCATGTAGGCACCTGCAGTTCATTCAGACCTTTGAGAACAGATGCCAGCTCATGTCTGCTGTGTAATTAACAATTTACTCACAGCTATGGATATTTTCATCACTATCAACTAAAACAGCCAGAGGTTTACATGCCCATTTTGCCACTGAAGTTTCACTGCTGTGCCTCAGAGAGACTCTGAATGCTGCCTGTGTGCCCTGAGGCACTACCTGAGGCCATTCCAGCACAGCCCTGTGGTGCACAGCTCCCCCTGCAAACCCAGCACAGCCGTGTCCCAGAGGGAAACATCCACGCTGGCTGGAGCTGTGGGCAGGCAAAACTGACCCCCAGCCAGGAATCTATTTCATCCCTTTTACTGTTAAGTTTTAAGACATCAGGAAAACTACCTAAGACGTCACAGCTTCTGACTGAGATGGGGGTCTCACAATGTCTTTCACTTGAGGACAAATTACTGCTTGGGAAGAACTACTGTTCTTGGCTGAACAGTGTTACAAAAATTGTATGTGAAATGCTGAAAAATAGAAGGCTGGAAGGCAGGAAATCAAAACATAATGAACTTATCCTCCAAATTAGCCTCTGTCAGAAATCTGCTGTTTCTTTACCACTGTTACATGCAGTGCCTTGACACAAGTACCACTAATGGGAGATCCAACAATTCAGCAATGAATCCTACTGTACAAGAAATGGGATCCAGCATTCTTAATATCTGAGTGACTGACAAGCTGACAGACAAGTTAATGGAACAGACAGACAAAAATGCATTTTTTAAACATACCACACCACACATTTTATATTCTAACTGGTGAATGGAGCTATAGAAAATACTTCTCAAACACATTTTACAAGCAGCAAATTACACACAAGAGAACTATACTCCTGTGGCCCACTACTCCAAGCATTTGTACAACTTTGATTCATCAAAGCTTCTATCAAAATTTGATACCATGTTGGATTTCATGTTCAGTTATCATATTTGACAGAATATCAGGAGCAGAGAATACAACACAAGCTGCTACAGCAACATTATTTAAAGTAGTGCTCTTCATTCTACAGCACTTGCACAGACAACGCATTTATCAGCATCACTTCATTCAACAAAAACAATTTGCAGCTGCCTCCTGGTTGAATACTTTGCTGCTTTATACAGCACAAGTGCTCAGGAGACCATCCTGTTGGGGACTGCACAAAATTTTCTGAAGATTTAGATACAAAACAAAGCAGCTCAAGCTCGTGAACAAAGCCTAAGCAATTTTACAAGCACTTCAAAAATCACCCAGTAGATTTCTTAACTGTACCTGCAGCACTTCATGACTTGTAACTGCTTCACGTGATTTAAGCAATCAATACATTAAAAAATGAACAAAGACTTTCTTATATTACCAGGAAAGTGTTAAGGATAAAAACTGACTTTGAGCCTTGGATTTAAGTGTCAGTGCTGAGTGGAAGGAGCTGAAGTCATTGAAGAAAGTAAGTATGACAGACTTAAAAAACCCAAATCTTTTCCAGTTGTACTGTACATAAATTCAAGTGAAACTAGAAGACTGTTCAGAGCAATTTCAACCAGAGGCAGCAGCAAAAACCACAGAACTTCAAGCCCTTAGTGTAGCACCAAGACAGTTTTGCATATTCATTAAACATAATCCTATTGTCTGTGTTCTAAGAACTCTACAATTATTTGGCCTGATGGAACTTCATTGGAAAATTACATGAGGTAAGCAGACAGGAAACCTGAGAAAAAGCAGTCTCCAAAGAGTGTTTAATATTCTGTCAAATATGAGTTGTCTTCAATAAATATTTGTAAGTTCTTAAGGAAGGAAAATTTAAGTGGAACAAAAGAGAAAATTGTAAAACTGTAAATGCATTAAATAAAATACAGAATACCTACCTTATAAGACTACAGGTTACTAAGGCAATTGTTAACTAAAAACCTTAATTAGGTAACAGTAAATGAAAAAGAAGTAGCATGAGAAATTCCTCATTTGGAATGCAGAGTTTTACAGAGAAGTGGAAAAAAAACACCAAAAAACTTAGAGCAACTGCTACCAAAATGTTGATTTTTAGACCAATTAAATGCTCACCTTGTAGATGAAAAATTCTATTAAATTGTTTATTTTACACATCATGCCCGCTTTCTATACAGCAAGTTTGAATTAAAAATGTACTTAGTCATAACAGTTCATTTTTCATATGGAATGAAACATATTGCATATTCATACCCTAGGTTTGTAGAAACATTGAATAAAATTCATAAGCAAGCCAGAAGAGAGAGACTGACTGAAACCACAGACACAGTGTTCAACACAAGAGTTCCAACAGAGATGAGCTACAGACCAGGCAATACCTAAAGGCAGAATCAGAGCTGACAAAGCTGTCAGTGGAAATTACCCACACAAGACTGGATGCCCAGTGAATGATATCACAACCTTTAACAGAAAGAGACAAAGTTGTCCAAATACAAAATGAGTTCCCTTGAAAATGTGTGAAGCTCAATGTTATCAGGTTTGCCTTTTGACCAGTGAAGGACCATGATATCATTCAGGGACTGAGAGGTTACGATGTACAAAAGACTGTTTTTACTTCTACCCCCAAATATTTCCATGTTTGTTCACTCTCCCTCTATTTGGACACGGGGAGATGGCACATTAGGGGATTCAGTGAGAGCTCCTCTCACAGTTATTCTGACCAGAAGAGCAGTGTTGCTCTGCAGACATATTCCATTACTCTAACGTGCTTTTATCCCACTGATGTTTGTTTCACACGTGGTTTGTGAAGGAAAGATTTATTTATCACATACTTTGGAATGGCACACATGATTTTGACAATATACCTTCTAGAACTGAAAAAAAAACATTTAAAATTCTTAGAACCTGAAGACTCTGTTCTGTCAATTACTCTGATTTTAGAAATAGCTTATAAAAGTTATACTACAAAAATATTTCATCTTCATATCAATCAATGGCTGAAAGATTTAAAGACTCTCCTTCTAACAATGAAGTTATATTTAAGGGGGGGAGTGTGAGCCTTTTGTATATCTTCAGGAGTAATTCAAGCTCCAAGGTAAATATTTGGAGGTTGTACATCCAGAACCAAAGGGAAAAGGCTTTTGACTTTACAAACAACTCCTGATTCATGAAGGCAAAAAAAAAAAAAAAAAAATCATAAAAAGGAGAACAAAAACAGCAGCAAGGCTTGATTTTCTAAAGAGAAGAATGTACAAATCAAGAGAAATTACGATAGATACAACACAAGAACTTGTAGTAAAGCCAAACTAAACACTTCAACAGAAATCTTTTCAAAACCGTTTTCCCCCTCCCCATCCCAAAGGAAACCACTCAAGAAAGAAACAAGAAACTAATCTTTTAGGATGAAAAGAAGTACAATAAAGAGTTGCATCTCCTACTCAGCTAAGCAAAGCCTGCAGCTGATTTCTAGACATCTATTGCTGCAGGCTCATCGGGTTCCAGTTTATAGGAGAATCGTCTGCAGCAAAGGCTATTGAGAGAAATGCCACACCTGTTGACCCGGGTTGGGCTACATCTTCCCATTAGTCGTTCCAACATTCTTCTAACAGATGTGCATGCTGTTTCCCCATCTGAGAAGCAGCACATGGAGTCCAAGCAGTTGATACCTGAACCTGCCTCAGTAAGCTGGAAGGAATAAAAAAAAACAAAAACAAACAAAACAAACAAACAAACAAAAAATCAGTACTCACAAATTCTAGCAATGAAGATGTTATCAGAAAACACTTAGGAAAAGCAGGTTTTCTTAAAGTTAGAGTGTTGAATATTTTTCAATTTTACAGGAGAACTACAATGAGGAACAGTATTACCATGCCCCAATGCCTAGATACACTAAAATTTGATCTTCCCAAGGTTTGAATGCAGCCTTGGTGAGCACATGGCAATGGTTTAACACCACATCTGCCTAACGCTGGGAATGAGCTGGTTAGGAACTCTCTGTGTTCCAGCTCTAACAAAGCCCACAGCAGAGCACATGCAGTTCCAGCTGGGATGTCTCAATTCACCTCAGCGGCCGTACAACAATTTACACAAGCTCAGCTCTGTCCTACTTTGAGGGAAATCAAGAGAAAGCTTCAGGCTGGGGCTGCAGAACACAATGCAGCAACCTGATCCTTTGTAATAATTTTTCCTCAAGAAGTACAGAATGCAACTTCCTACAATAATTTACAGATTTTCACTACCACAAGTACCCTTGGCTTGGTACAGAACAACAGCACATTCCTCATTTTACAAACATAGTTTATCCAAATGCAAACAAGGCTGATGTCAGAAAGGTTCAGTCATGTTCATGCCAACACGAAGAGTAATCCAATATTAGCATAATAAACTTTCCACAGCTGATTTTTTGGTAGGTGAGAAAAAAAAGCAATAGAAGGAATAAAAGCGAGAAAAAAAAAGCAGTAACAGAGATGTATGGGTGTCAGTGCCACCTACCAGTGAGCTCCTCTACAGCACTGCTGCACACCAGCCAACTGCAGCAACCTGAAATCTCCCTGAAATCTTGCATTTCTAGAGAGAAGAGCCTAAACTGACTCCAGTAACCTTTCCAAGAGGAAATAAAAATGCAAATGTGGAGTGTGGGGACGCTTTTTAATTTAATTTGAAACTCTCCATGCGAGCATCCTGTCAAACAAATATTGAACACACAGACTTAAGCATCCATTATCCTGTCCTCACACCAGTGAATGAAGATTCTGGGAGGAGGCATCTTAGTCTGTGATAGGACACAGTTCACTTGAGAGCTTCCCACAACTTTTCACGGTGTGACCGAAGGTCACTGACTGTTGTCTTAACTTTGGTTTCCAACCCCAGTTTTTTTCACAACACTCACACTTGGTGAACACTGCAAGGAAAGCAAAGAACCTCAGAGTTCCCTGTGGGAATGGTTTACTATGAGTGGACGCACTCCTTCCTAATTCCCCAAAATAGGCAGCTGGACACATTTACAGCTTCATAACAGAACAATTTCTACACGACAAAGAAGAGGCAGCAACAGAAACGAGGCACTTGGAAATCCAAGAGAAAAATCCCAACTGGTAGGACAAGGAGGGAACACACTGGTGTTTCCATGCATCTTTCCTGAGGCCTGCCCCTTCCTCAGCTCTGTGCCACATCCCTCGTGGTCCCTCCAGACCCTCCCATCACTCTGTTCAACGTGATGCTCACAGGATTGTCAGTCAACACTTGTCTGAACATACAGAAAGCTCTAAAAACTGGAACCCTGGATTCTGTGGATGCTGCACCTGGGAGGCCATGGATGAGCACAGGCAGAACACACACTAACTCACACTCATTTGGGAGGTTTTGGGGACACAAAAGGAACATTTATTATGACAATGAACTCCTGAGAGACAGGAGCAGAAACACTGCAACCCACAGGTCTAAAAAGGGTTCTGGTTAAAACACAAACAGAACAAAACAGACCTCAACAGAGCCTGAGTCCCTGAACACCCTCATTTGATGACCACCACATCTGGTCACAACTGCACTGTCACAGAAAATCAGGAACGGCACAATTTGCAGCACTGCAGTTCCAGCAAATACGACCTTCACAGCCAGATCAGACTGTGCTCACAGAGTTATCAGACAAGGAATTACACAGAGCAGAAGGAATTCCTGTTTGGAGGTCAGCAGACAAGCTCCCTGCTGCACATGGCAGTGATCTTCACAGCTGTGTTCACAACAGCAACTCCCAGCATTCCTACACTCAGGATTTCAAAAAGAATATTTAGTCCATCCATTATCCTGAAGCAGAACAAGTTAACACCTTTAAAGTTACTGCAAAAGGTCACATTACAGAGGTTTCACGTAGCATCAGATGAACCAGATAATTTTTTTCCCTAGAATTTGCTGAGAGCTAGCAGTCCTACATATTGTTCAAAGACTGTCAGAAAGAAGAACCAAGAGTAGCTCAAACTTGCTTCTAAAGAGCGAAGCCTCAGCTCTGAATTTTGGAGGGCTGTTGTTTCCTTTATTCTGCACAAATTAGATACAGAAAACTAGGACCATGCTTGGACCACAATTTATGGAACCATTAATATCATTTAAAAAACCCCAACAAAACAAACAGCAGCAAATGTGACTTTACATAAGCCTGGAAACAACAATTGTGTTTCACCAACTTCAGAGTTCAGTGTAAAGTAACACTGGGTGAGCTCCTGCCTGGTGAACACAGATTTTTGCATTTATATCCACTACCTGGAAGGAAGAAACACATGAATCCCTTTTCTCACTTTTCTCTCTGTGGAGGACAATTATGACCATAGTTTTATACCACAGTAAAACCTGGCATGGCAAGGCAGTAAAGCATAAGGTTCTCTGACAACCTAATATACACCCTTAGGAAACACAAGGCAGGAGAGACAATGCTTTAAAAAAAACGAGAGAAATACAAGATATTATTAATAATTGGGCTGCAAATAAAGTATTTTCATAAGGTAAGATCCAGGATCTCAACAGACGTAATACTTCATATGATAATGGCCCGTTTGATGTAATAAATCAAAAAGCAACTGAAGTGCAGAATTAAAGAATGATTCAGCTTGATAAAGAAAAAAAAAAACCAAACCATACTATGATGCAAATTTTCTTGTGGATACCAAAAATATGGGTTATTTTGGAATGGCTCCATGACTGTCCCTATATGATATATGTAAATATATATACACACACATTAGGGTAGAGTGGCAGTACTACCTAGTGAACGTAAGGACTGTCGGGCAGGCTAGCTGGGTCTAGCAGTTGCCTATTGTCCTCCCCTCTGTGCCTGCCTTCAGCAAAGTCACCTGCTGAGCTGACTGAACCCTTATCTTCTTCCATCTGGAAGGACAGAAAAGCAACAAATCTTATAAAGCACCACGCTTGCATTGCTTCAGAACAGTTACCACAGTCACATGAACTTCCATTTCACAGATCTGCTCGTGGGAGAACAAGGCATGTTCACGAGGGAAAAAGGCAATTTCTTCACGTTAATCCGTGGATCAAACGCGGTTTCTCAGCGCACAAACATCACAAGTGTTTGGTTCTCTCTGTGCACCACGGAGTACAAAAGGGGCAAACCCAACAAATTTGAAATCTATTTCAGATTTTCAGATTTTGCACTTTAATTTATCCCCCCCCCCTCTAACAGAAGGGGCCGTTTCAGCTTGTTTGCCTTATTACAGGTTACTCTACATGCCACAAGATGGACATTTCAACTCAACATTTAATCACACTGAGATGTGCAGCTGGGACTTTGTGGAACAGGAAATGTATTTAATCCTGTACACCGAGTTAGGAGCACTGCAGCATATCTTCCTGAGCCCAGATCTTGCTGCCAACATGTCTGATGCCACATGGACATTTCAGAAAATATATGGACTGATTATTACTATTCCACAGTTAAGTTACAACCTCCTCCCTGCTGTAAAGCTCACTGTCTTTAACCCTTAATATCCTGTATAACAAAATCCCAAACAATTAGCTTTAGAATTTTAAAATATAAGAATATTCACATCTAACAACCTGCCTGGCTCTTCTGTTTTCAGCACTTCTCTAATTTTTCTACTCTTTGTCTCTTTGAATCAAATAAAACTACAAGCACCAAATTATTTCACTATTTCAAAGTCATCAGACAAAAGTATCTTCAGGGAAGTAACATGCACTTTTGTGACTGAAGACAAACAAAAATGGTGCATTTTTGCTCGTTTATTCCCTCCTCTTGTGATAGATTTTGTGGATTAGCTAATGGATCAGCACAAAGGTATGCTGACAAAATGTACAAACCATAAAGGAAGAGATTACCCCTGATCAAAGTTTAGCAGGTTAAGGTGTCCCAGTACACCTCACTAGTGCAAATGTGTGCTTGCACTTGGATAGACCCCTTGGGAATGTCACGTTCCTTACAGGAAACACGCTGTAAAAGGAACAGAGACCTGTCTGCTCTCGACTTGGCACAGCTGGGCTGGGTCAGATCTGAAAGCTCTCAGGAGGGGAATCCTACGAAACAGGAACTAGAGTTAAAAGTACAAACAAGTAATGAAGGCCTTAAAGCCAGGGCCAGGAGCCTGGAGTTCTGGAGACAGAGCAGATCTGGACAGAGATGAAGGGAAAACCAGGCAACAACAAACTCGTGGGCCTGTAGATGGGGAAGGAGCTGGGCTTTGGCTGTGACGAGGCAAATGCTACAGTCAGAGTCCCGGATATGCCGTTATGCACTGACAGCCTTCTCTGTAAATAGACCCCTTTCTTGTGCTTTACATTTCCCTGTAGTTCATAACACACTGTCCAGAGGTAAAATCTCTATAAACACAGTTAATCCCATCAGCAGGCAGAAGTAAAACATCTGTCCAAGCAACACTTCTCACATGTGGCTCAAGATTTCTGACAGTTCTTACAAAGCAGAGAGACATGTAGACACACATGCAGACACAAAACTTTATTTACAAATAAAAAAATGGAATGAAGATACAACGGGACCCAGTCAGTCCCCTAAGATACATATTTCACACATTCCAAGAACAGGAGAGACAGCTATGGAGGAAAGCAGTGCTCAGCCAGACTCCAGCTGAGGAAAACACCTGCACCTGAGCCCTGCTGCCTCATTTCCTTTTCATCTCAAGTTACAAAAGTGACAACAAAGTTCAGAGGCAAAAGTTTAACACACAAGACTGCAATTCTGACTCACAGGAATCACATGGACACTTAGAAGACCCCCTTCAAAACTTCTAACTCTACATCACAAATGTATTTGATATAAACTTGAACATTTTTTGCACACTGTGAAGCCTACAGACATTTAAAAATTATTATAACATCATACTTGTCTTTTAATTTGCATTCACAAAGGGATTCTCCTTTTGTATCTCAACAGAAGGGTAAGCACGTTGGCAGAACAAGGCATAACTCGGTTTAACCTGGAGTTAGGGTCCTATTGAGGATTTTAATACATATTTACAAACAATAAGAAAACTGCCAAAGTCTGTTCATCAGCCCACGTGCATTCTGCATCACAAAGGATGCGATTACCGGGTGGGCATGTACAAACCAGGCGTGACAGATTAGCTGCTTACAGCCACATACTCACCCAGCAGCTGTTTTGTTTCCTGCTCCTACAGTTTTCCTTTGCTTTTTCTGCCCTACTGCTTCAGGAAAATAGCTGCCCTTGACACCACAGAAACTAACCCGTGGTCTTCACTCTAAATAGGTTTTATTTAGTATAGTGAAGTCAGCAGTTTCTGTCAAAGCTTCTGAGCTTTGTCCAAAGACAGAATAAAGAACTAGAGAAACCCAAATCCTTTTTGTTTCTTGTTGCACTTTACAGGTTCAGTTGCATAGTATAAGGCACTCATGCTTGTATTTCAGGTATTATTAGATGCTCAAGTGTAAAAATTCTGACATAAAGAGAACTGAATTTGTATAATCATGTTACTCATGACAAAACAAATTTCCCATTTTTTTGTCAACCCCTTCCCTAAATGTTATATGAAGAAAATCACCTCAAGTTAGGAAGAATTCTCCTGGTTTTAGCATTTTAGTAACTACAGGGCTGCATTCCTAGACAGCTTTATTTTTCTTTGACTATCCAGCTGCATAACCCTTAAAATGTTGTTTAGTTTTGGAAAGTTTATCAGAATCTTTGAAAGTTGATCAGAATCAGCACTTTGCCTGTTTTAAAGCTGAATTAAAACCAAACCCAAACTAAACCACCCCACCACTACCTCCCTGGGTGGTTGGAAATCCAAGGTGATGTGTTTCACGGTGGCACCACTAACAGCCAAACACAATGGCCATTGCAAGTTTTGCCTTGTAAAGATGTAGCGCACTCTCAGAGGAAATACAAAACTCTTCTTTTGGTTCAACAAACGGCAGTTAAGTCCCAAAAATGAAGGTTGGTTGGTTCTCCTAGCACCTATTTGCACGTTTTTAACAACAAAGTCATCTTAAAAAATATTTAAAAGTAATCAGATCTTTGCCTTAATTCTTGCTGTGGAATACAGAAGTAGATAGTGATGGGAGTGAGCAGGTTGAGACAGTTGCTGATGCAAATGAATGCTTAAGTCTTACAGAAGAGAATCAGCATTTGACAGCGTTTCATGAACTGAAGTTGGTGCATTTGAAGAGTTTCAGAATCATGTTTTACCTACACAGACACATGTACACTTTGATCCTTCTTTGAATAATTTTCTGGGACTTTGTAGCCAAATGCCTTTAGGAATATGTATCTACACACATTGAAAACAAACAACACTCACTTCATAGCTGCACAAAACAAACACAAAAAGCCTTAGCTGCACAAGGGTATGTAAGCACCCAAGCTTAAGACATTTTCTGCTCTTTCAACACAATTGAAAAGCAAATTAAAACGGACAAATAACTCGCAAGAAATTGCTGCCTGAAATACATGGATTTTCCTATCACGGCCTCATGAAGCTGAAATTATCCAGCATGCAAAAAGCACTGTTAATTTTTACCATAAAGAAATTCAAAGCATTATAACCATGCTAGAAACTATGATTATTTAACAATGGATGCAAGAACAGCTAGATCTGTATTCTCAAAGTTGAGCATCATGCTAGGGATGTTTTTTCCTTAAAAAAAAGAAAAGAAAAAAAAGCACGTCCAACACATGCTACTTAGGAGAAGCATTTGGCCCAAAAAACACAGAGCAAAGCCAAGAAATAACCAAACTGAATGTTTCTGCACTACAGGTATTGCCCTCTCAACCCACTAATATTCATGCCTCTTCCCATCTCTCTCAGCACTGGTTAGTTCACCTTCAGCATGCATAAGAGTTGATGAGGAACTGTCCCTCCTACTCTACCTAATTTTGCTCAGCTGATTCCTTGCCCTGGACAATGGCTGCAGTGCGATGAACTCGTCACTTAAAGCAACTCTGTTGGAGTACATCTACAATTGGACAGAGAAGGGATGGAACATACATGTCAGTAAGTAGCAGCAGTAATTTTCTAAGAGAAAGACACAGGACAACACATTGTTATTTAAAGTGGAATACACATCATATACAGAACACAAGCCTGGTACCTTCAAGACAGCTCCTGGGATAATCACAGCCAGTTACTGTTTGGTAAGACCAATCTTAATGTACTCGTGCTTTCAATCCTGAGAAAAAAGGCCTATGCACTTTTACATCCGTGCTTTATTCTGCATGACTTTCTCCCCTCAATGGTGCTGTGATTTATATTTAGCCAAGGATTTATATTTTGATTCACGTTTACCTTGCTGTCCACTTCCTCCTACACGATTCTGTAACACACCTAGAGTGAGAAATTGCCCACAAGCTACTTTAGGGCAACTGACCTCAGTCAAACATAAGATGGCTCTTCTTTAGGCCAGCAAAAAGCCCCTTGGAACACAGCAAAAATGAAATAAAGTAACACATTTGCCTTAAGTGCATTAAGTAAGGTACAGTTAACAAAATTCACCCCTCTATAATAATCAACTCACACCTGCCTGTCAAATTTTTAATCGGCTTATTTCCCAAAATGAAAAGGTGAGATATAAGTTGCTGTGACAGAACAATATTCACATTTAAAAGCCTACCAGGTGTTTCTCATATCAGGTAAATTTCTCTGCTTTCTTATGAATAACTTTGCTACATGTAACATCTGACTGATCAAAACCAGACTGAATGAAACAAAAAGATAAAATCAAGTTCCTTATATGTGAAGTGGGGTAAGGCAGATGCCTACAGACACAGTGAACTCAGGGCAGTACCTCAGGTAAGTCGCACAACTAACGTGCTCTTGGTTTCTGAAAAATTAAAACAATACAGGCAAGCATTTCATTTTCACCTGAGGAACCTGTGTTTGCTCAGCACTCCTGGGGAAGAGTTTAGAATTTAAATGATGGCAGTCAGAGACAACTGACAAATAGCTACAATTTAAAAACAAGTGACTGGTTCAATAACAATTTATCTCACCATGATAAAAACTGTAGTAACTGTAAACTTTTTCTTTCCCCCAGTATGAAAATATACTAATTCAGTCCTACAATTTAAAATAATTAAAAATATTCAGCTAGACACAGGATGCATCTGCACTATGAAAATCAGAATTTAATAGAGCAATATACAAAGTTCCATATTTACTCTTTTAAAGACTCTTTTAATTGTTCTTTGATGACTTCCACAGAAGTCATCAGCATCAGACAGCACCCCTAGCATTTGGGACAAGGACATTCTCCAAACCCTTTCTATCTCAGAGGCTCTTCCTCTGCTTTGAAACGGAAAGAAAAATATTTACTAGAAATTTTAAACACCTATAATGAAGAAGCACAAATGCTGTCAAGAAGGGACCGAATGCTAAGCTGATCATCTGCTCCTCTTCACTTATTTGTACTTTCTCACTTCAAGAATAGTAAATGAAATTCAATGGAGCTGACTGTCCCATTAAGAGTGGGAAAATCTCAACAGATTAAACCTCGAGATAGGAACAAAGAGGTGTTTTCTTTCCATAAATACATTTTTAACTATGATTTCACTATCAGACACACACAGAGAAACCACAGGATGGCTACTGAAGAATTTCTGGTCAAATCAGATTGCAGCATCAGGAATTAAGAGTTTTCAGAAAAAAAGACAGTATTTTGGTAAACATACACCCTGCTGCTGGCTCTGTCAAATGCAATGTAGAAAGGGAATAAGGAAAAAAAACAAACAAAGAAACACCCAACCAACCAAACCTAATAGAGATGCACAAAGCAACATCCCCATGGCTAGGAATCAAGCTATAGCCACGGGAAAGATGTTAGACAGTCATCAAGATTCCTTTTTAAAAATGAGAAGTCCTACTGTGTCCTTGACAACACAACTGTAATGGAGGCAAACTGAACCCAGAAATTCTTTAGAATTGATTCAGAAAGCAAAAGAATGCAGCAAGAAGTATAAGGATAAAGGCAGGGAAAAATCATGTGGCTTTCTGGGTTTTAATTCAAGCACTTTAGGAACGTGAGAAACCTCAACAACTACACCAATGCAAAGCCAAGCAGCAACAGCTGATGCCCAGGAAGGAAGGAAAGGGAAGTGTCTGATAAATATTGACACTAGTTTTTCAAGAGGAAAAGACAAATAAGTATCATTACCTATCACATTTTTCCTAAATCAAGACCCTTGAATCTGAGAAGTGCAATAATGTGCAATCCAGAGTCTTATCAGGCCTAACTCAAGAGTCTTCTGCAGGCTAGTGCTTATTTACCTTGACTTTTAGCTACTAAATTCCAAGATAGAAAAAAGCAGCTAATATTCCAGTTTTGAAAAGGGAATAATGGGATACTTTGGACAGCAATAGGCTTGTCAGGATGATGTTGATCTGAGACAAAGTCAGAGAACATCTCACATGGATTTTTTTTTTAAACACACAAATTAGAAGGGTAATATAATTTAAGTAAATCAACATGCACTGACATCAAAGTAATTACAAGGTTAGATGCTAAAGATAACAGCACTGATGTAATGCAGTCAGGGGTTCTGCATGGCACAGAGCTCAGAGTAATTTGGATTAAGCAACTAGGACACCACAAAATCAATCTGGCATACAGATGGACTAAAAGCTGCTAAGAGGTTTCAGACCATAGCTGTGTGCGGAATATCTTTGTCAACTCGGTTCTTCATTCACTTTCACTGTTTTTTGGCCCTGTGCTATTTGACCTCTCATCAACCACCCGAAAGAAACCAACACCAGCCCTTGCAGATGAGAAGAAGATGCAGAAGACAACAGGTTATTGATGTATATTATTCTGTAAACTGAATACTGGGGGATTCATTATTTCCATACTTGGCACTGATGTCTGCTGTGCTGGAATATGCTGTCCTCTGGTGAAATCCAAAATTCAAGATGAGGTCAAGGAATGTTGAAAATTACAGGAGAAACACAAGACTCATGAAAAGACTGTAAAACAACCTTTTGACAAAAGATGCAAGTCCAGTGTGAAAATGAACTTGGTCACAAACCTAACTGTGAATAACAAAACACTGCAACAAAAGGCTTCTCGGTTTAGCAGAAAAAGTCTAAAAAGATAAAACTCTGGAAACTGAACCCAGAGAGAGAGTCACTATGAGAACAAGGGGTCAGGACGACTTCTCCATTAACTGTCACTAAAAAGAAGAAACATTCAGAGACAAGATATGTTCCTAAAAGACAGCCTAATTTCAACAGAATGATTGAAAGGATTTTTTGTAGCCTGTGTCAGGCAAAAGGGGGATTTTATTATCACAGCATATCTTTAGACCTTGTCTATGAACCTGTGGAACTGCCACATGGGTAATTAGCCTTAATTACAGGATCAGCAGTCAAATGCATAGCATATGACAGGCTCAAGATTTAAGAAATACTAATTAAAAAAGTCCTACTAAAGTAATTTTTTAAATTATTGTTTCCATCACATTTTAAGAACTATTCCATGCCTCTAATACCTAGACAAAAATGAAAGTTACCATCTTTAGAACAGTACAAACATGTGCAGTATGATCCTCTCATACCGCTGCAAGCTGAAATGTAAAAGACTGAGTGACCTCTCCATATATAATTCTGTTCTTTTTACTATCAATTACTGAAACACAAACATTACTGCCTTGTAAAATGGTGTCCTCACTTTTGTAATTTTAAATTAACAACTGTATTCTGAAATGAGAACACTTCTATGCATTAAACATGACAGCAATGTGAGAGCATAACTACTGGTCAAGTTGGATACAAAAGCATAGTATTACCTGAGCTTTTTCAGTACTTGTTGGTTGCAGATGTCTGTACAGCACTTTCTTCACAACATCAATAAACAAACAAGCAACTACGATGAGGATTATGGCAAACCAAGCAGAACCACTTGACAACAGCTGAACAAATACAAAGTACATGTCCTGGGTATGTAAAAATGGCCTGAAAAGTTAAAAGAAGTGGCAATTACTAAAAGGAACATCTAGAAACAAAAGTACAGCACAGGCTGTCTCCAGTGTATCTATTTTACATCAGGCATTGAGTCTCTCAGGATGCAGAGTCAAGTGATGGTGTCCAGGTACAAGTCCAGCAACATGGTGGGCCTGACCTGCAAAGAAACTCTGGGGAGGGAGGGAACTTAACTTTGGAGGGAAAGGTTCTGATTTAGTTTTAAACTGTGTTGCAGGAAATCAACCATCATCCTATCCCCCCAAGACCCCCAAAATACAGGCAAAAATACGCCCCCCTTCACTGATTCAAACCCAGCATCTTCATTTCTGTTGCAAATATTTACCTATTACATACACATAGCACCTTTGGGAACCCATCTACTTCTTACGAGCAAAAATGCCTCCATAGTCACAGGCTGACAGAGACGAGCCCTGTCTGTTCTTGAGCACAGGACAGTGCAGCAGCATTGATCAAACTTTTAAAAGGGTCACCAAAAGAAAGTGGCTGCTCTAGGTTTAATTTTTTTTAAAAAAAAAACCTGTCATAAAATTCAGAGCAAGATGGTACAAGATAACCCTGCAGTGTTTTTTCATAGTTTGACATTGATCTTACGTGCTATAGAAAGGGGGGGGAAAAAGGATCACTCACCAGATAATTCCCCCATAAAACAAGGAGAATATGAAATAAAATACAATGGATCCCCAAGTAACAAAATGGTTTATCCATGTCCAGAAGTGGGTTTCTAGTGCCATCTAAAACAGAGATAATGTCAGTGAGCTTCCTTTTTCCACCAACTTCACAGAAAATTATAAATACCAATCAGAACATACTTAGGAACTTCCAGCCCAAACACTAAACACTGTTATGACACACAAAAACTAGAGAAGCATTTTAACCACCACTGAAACTAAATGTAGAAGTCACTTATCTGGAACCCCCAACAATCAATTCCTTCTGTATAAATTTTGAATCGATTTAAAATTATTGCTTTATCACATATTTGCCTATATTCCCAAACACAGAGAGTAGTCAGTGCAATATCATACCTTCATCGTGACAGTTATAACCATAACGGTGAAGACCAAAGTACCAAATGTCCAGTTTCCAAACATCTAAGAAAAGGGCGAGGAAAAATCATGGAAGATAAAAAAAAAAAACCAATTAGGAGCGTTCACAGTAAATTAAGATTCTTCTCAGGTCAGCTATACTAAAGAAATTAGTCTGTGGTCACACACTTGTGACAAGTAATCATGATGAAAAAGCAAGGAGGATACAATACAAACTACCAGGAAAATAATACAGCTTATGATAAGAGCAAAATTAAGAACCCAGAAATCATCTTTCTTATTGGTTCAAAATAAACCACCACAAAGGCTACATGAAATATGAAAAAAAGTCCAAAATATGAATATGAAATGACAAGAAAATGAAGGTATCAATTTGATCGGTTTTGATAGTCATCCAATAGAAAGGAAATACCAGGTGGAAGGTATTCACTTTAACTTAAGTGCAAAACACTTCTGAGTTTAAACATTTTCAGATAATTTCCAACATGCAGCATCACCTGAAGGTTCGCTTTTTACCCCAAGCACAATTTTACAATTCAAAAATAATGGTGCCATTGCAGTTTACAAAGAAAATTCTACGGAAAAGACACTTTGTTTCAAGGCTAATAAACCCAAAAATAAGCTTCCACTCTAAAACACTGAATCTGTCACTTTTGTATTCTCTTGTGCATGAAAATTAAGCTATCAAAACTCTGAACAAGGTCTACAGCCATAAAATCTCAGCTCTGACAACCAAGCAGGGATGCTGAGGTTGTATCTATCTACACACATGCTGCTCACACAGAGAATTCTACAACAGGTCCGACTGCTCTGCTCCTGGAAGCAGGCTGGGTGCTGAAACAGAAAATGTTGCTATTTCGCAGCTATTTTTGCCACTGACAAATGTACAATGACCAAATCCTCAACTCTGTATTTACTGGTAGCAGACTAAGCAAGCAAGGAGGAAGGTACCACATGCAGACAGGCAGAGTCATCCTAGAGTTGATGTGTCAGTAAGGCACAGAGGCACGGAACTGGGATTCACACAGTTGTAGTTCTTGTTGCAGAGCTCTGACAGAAAAATCCCAACAGCCTGATGACAGATCTCACAACTGCTTTTCTCATCTGTACACAAGTTACAAAACTGAGGCAGCCATGAGTCTGGATTTACTGATAATTTTAAAGATCTTTGCTACGTCTCCTGAAGCCTTTGATTTACTTGTCACAACGTGCTTGTTGTTAACTGCTGCAATAGTAACCCTAAAAGTGAAATTAAACTGCTCCTGAGTGACCTGTGAAAGAAAGTGTCTTTGCTAACACTGCTCTCAACGGTCACAGAGTTAGAACACAAAACACAAACAGGTTCTTGCCACCATTTTATTTTTGAACACATTTACACTGCGGATGCTGCATCCTTTAATCCTATGAAGTAACAGATACAATATTTTGTATCTCCTCCTCTTCTAAACTCTTACCATTTGCCTGTTAGGTTTCAATATCTGACGACATGCACAGCGTGAAAAAGGGGGGAGAAAAAAGAACTAAAAGATCAAGTAGTTGCACAATGGGTTGAGGTAAGCCTAACAAACACCAGGATTAACAAATTATTTACAGTCTCCTCTATTCTGCGGTGCTCCAAGCTGAGAAACCTGGAAAGGAAATGTGAGGCCTTGCACTGACACTACCCTGTATCACAGATTTGCACAAGTGACCACTTCTCGACGACTTCTTACTCCAGCAGTACACTAGGTTCTCTTGCCCTTAATTTGGCTTTTTCAGCACACGTTAAATTGGCAAGAAACTTTAAGCACTGAAGATGTTTTAGTGTAACACAGAGCTCTACGAGTTGCAATAACCATCTTTTAGCAAACAGAGAAGGCAGAGTAACAAGAAATCCCACAGTCCTAGAATTTATCTGAAGTCGTAACCCATGAGAAGCCGAAGGGCATCTGTCAATTCCCCAAACCAAACAGTTGTTACTAAATACAATGGAATAAGTCTGTTCCTGCCTTGTGGACATTTACTAAGCAATTCTGAAGTGAGGTGCTTTGACAACTTGAGATGGATGCATCAAAACCCACTGATTCATAGTCTAAAATTACCTCATTAGAAGAGTTCTGAAGGACCTTTACCAATTTCACAAGAATTTCAAACCACACAGCTTGTAACAAATGGCAAGAGATGACACACTCACACCTCAGCTGGAAAAGACCTTTTAGTCTAAAGCACGACTATTTTAATGTTCTTATCAAACACCTCACGATGGAAAACCACTCCCCCTCCACTGCTCCTCTCTCTGCAGGGATGCTCAGAACCACCAGCGTTCTGACTTGAGTTCCCAGGACGACTTTGTCTTCTGTCTGTACATCACTGTATTTTTAACTAAACTTCCTGAGCTCCCTGTCACCAGGTGACCACTGTGATTTCAGCACGATGCTATTTCTGTACCTTGTGCCATGATCTGCAACTCTGCCAACATGAGAATCAGCAAGTGCTCCATGCCAGCATTAAGAATGGCATAATGAGAAGCAAATGTATTTTTCCATTACTACCCATGTTTTACAAGGGAAAAATCAGTATCTAATTGTTCTAAACTGAACTAAATAACTCAGAACCAGGGGAAGTGAGGAAACAGACTTGTAATGGTTTTTATCCAAGCTTTAGAGCTTTTTTTCTGAATGATTCTTCCTGTGAACTTTAAAATAAAATGTCAAATTAGTATTTGGTGATTTCATTAACTTATTGTCTTAAAAACATTTATTGAATAAAAAGTATAACTTAAAAGCAGCTTGTACCACTAAATTTAAAAAGAATCTGAGTAATATAATTAAAAGAATAAATTTTCAGGAGAAGGTTTAAGACTTCTGTCAACTTTCAGATTTAAGCCTAGCTTTATAACAGCTACTGAAGAGAAGCCATTGCTTGACACTGCAATTAAGTCCAACTCAAAATGAGTTTTGAACGAATGGATATAAATACTTATTTACTGACATGAAATACCATTTTGACAAAAACAGTATACAAAACCAAACAAAGTCTAAGACAACCATGATACAATTATTACCTTGAAAGGTATGTTCTTCAGGGACATACACTTTCTGACAATGTCTTACAATTTCCACACTGAGAAATGTCACTCTTGAGAGCACACACTGATACTGACAAAGAATCTTTGATAATCATGTAGTCCATAAAAATAAAATTTTTTGGACACGAGAGGATTTTTTTTAAAAAAAAATAAGAATTATCACCAAAAATACAATGGTAGAATAATACTTATGATATTGTACCTGGCCATTTCCCAGCAGAGAAGTGTCTTCTCCCATTAGAAGATACGAGCCATAAAAGAAAACAAATGCATGAAAGAAGCCCAAGATGGTCCAGTAAATAAATGGTTTAAACCCCAGATGGGCATTTTTACTGATGTCTCTGCAGAAATAAAACAGATTTTGGATTTCATACTGTCTTTGTGTAAACCATGAGTTATTCACACGACATTAGTGCTACTGCTTTGAATAAATGTAACTTTCAACTGCAGTGAGACACATTTAACAAATGCTGACATACCAAAAAAATACATAAATCATGAACAAAAAAAGAACTCTGAGCTCTCGTGATTTGGCTCTGCTTTAAGCAGTGGTCACCAGTGGCAAGGGTCTCTAATGGGTCAAATTCACAATAGCACAAACCAGAATTCTTGTCCCTGGAGGTGGAATTGCAAGAGGAAGAAAAAGTCAGATCTCCTGACACTTACCCTCCTGTTCTGCTTAAAAGACCTTTACAACAAGAGAAACATCTGAGAGACATCTCTTTTTTACAAAAATAGATACTTTCTTTCCTTCAAAAAGCACTATGCAGTGCAACATGCCACCACTGGGAGGACATCTAATTCTACAGGAAATCACTTCTTTTCCAGTAAAGGATTTTTCTGTGGTGATTCCCCTAATCAGGTGTCCTAGTTTTTCATTTGCACGTCTGAGTCATTTTCACCTCCTACATGTAATGGAGGAGAAGGCTGCCAATCATGTGAGCTGACCAAGTGCTCAGTGCTCTTACATTGTTAACATGACCGACATAAAAAGATCCTTCTCTTAAAATACTCCTGTTAATTAACATTTAGGATGAAAGCTATGCAGCTGCAGCTGCAGCTCTTCCTCATCAAGACAGTTACTAAGAACACCTAAATCACAGATAAAATACTGCACAAATGATGTGCAACTGTGAGAATTCATGTAAGAAGCAGGTACCTGTAGAGCACGGGTTTACTCTGCAATACATGCGGATGCACATGCTGCTCGAACAGACTGTATATGAGGACAGGCAGGGAAGTGAAACAAATATTGTACAAAGTCAGGTATACACTGTCATAGAGCGTCTGGAAAGGAAAACAGAAATGATTTTGAGTCTTTGTAAAGAAAAAAAAGGTGTTTGTGCACACTAACAGCAGCAACATGTCAGTACTTACAGGAACTCACTCATGAGGAAAAAACTACTCTCATAAGCACCTAGTAACATGGAGCTATCAAACACAGAAAATTAGCTGGGTATTTTTAAGTGTAAAATCTGTGCTGCTCCTGTGTAGTTATCCACTAATTTAATTATATATATATATATATTTTAGTTATTTAATATTATTGATTATTATTAATAATTATTTATAATTAATAATTAATATTAGTACATTTACCGAGACGAAAGGCAGCCAATACTTACTTGTTGTGAAAACAAACAGAAGAACTGATATAAAAATTGTGGTGTAATAAAGCACACATTCTGAAATAAAGAAAAGTGAAGGAAATAGTTAATCCTTAGTATACTCATCACAACTCTAAAAGAAACTGCCAACTCTTACAAGCTTTAGACCATAAAGCACTTCAAGGCCATAAAGCATTTCAACATTTTACAGGGCCAAGTGGAGCAAGATTCTTTACCTGACAACACATTTTGTTTATTTGTCCTTTGGGACAATGAACCTGGAAAATATAAACTTAATTATACCTGCCTGATAAACACATCTCACTATGGGAGTCTAAGCAGCATTAAAGGAGAAGAAATCCATTCATTTTCCCCTCAGTTTCTTTTTAAGAATTTCTTTGCAAAATAGATTCCACATTTCATTCTAGAAAGCTGCACCCTGCTCAAGTGAGCTTATTGCATGGGAGCAGACAAAGCAGAAACCAAAACCTAGCAACATGATGTTGCCTTTAAAGCAAAGGGAACAGTTGAAAAGAAAAAATGGCATGTTTCTGTGAACTTCACTGGCACTCTTGGAAAACTCACCTTATAAAAAAAGTACTGTACAAGGGTTGCTATTCTAATATAGTAAAAGTGCCCATGAACAAAAAGCAACTTGGAGAGGAATTTAAACCGAGCTATTGCATAGTCACTGTTCCTCACAGCTTGCCTTCCTTCCTTGCCCATGATTCCTGTAATGTTTGGGAAACAAAACAGAAAGCAGGTTAAGTATTACAAAAATGAAAGTTGAAAAACCCCAACAACATTCATCTGGAGCTACAGTTCTGTTTTCCTGCACTTCAACATTACAAAGACTTCAGCAACTTGCTGTTGCAATAGAAGGTATTGCTCCTCCCACTTACAGCTAAGGGAAACTGCTCATTTGATGCTGATTCAATTAAAAAAAAGCCTTTATTGCTTCAGACAGAAGGAAGTTACCTATGCCAACATGTGCTTCTTGTATCATGCTCACATCATTAGCACCATCACCGATTGCTAATGTTATGGGTTTCTCTGGAGACGTTTTTAACAGTCGCACTACCTGGAAAGAAAAAATTAAACGTTTTAGATGAGACAGTCCACCCCCAAACCATGTCACCAATTCCCAAATTAGTTCCCTACCTGTAAATACAATTAATACATTTTATGAGCACGGATGCTTGGGTAAAAAACATCTTTGGCATATCATAAGCATGAATTCATTCCTTCTTTAGAAAAGCAATTGGTTTGGGGCACAAGATACTTATCTAAGTATTATGCCTGTTGGAAAAGACACAGAAGGAGATACGACAGAACAAAGAAAAAAATTGTTGACATGCAAGGTGATAAAATAATCAGAAGAGAAGCAGTGAGACCCTGCTCTTTGCAGGAAGGAATCTGATCTTAAGTAAGTCCCAACAATATTCTAAATACAGAGGAGTTAGTTAGATGAGGCTTTTGGCTAAGGAGAATTAGTAGTTCATTAACCTCCGAGAGGACTCTAGCTTAAGGCAGAAGCTTCACTAATTCAGTTGTAAACAGGCTGCAGAGATAAAGGCAGGAATGCAGATCAAGAGGCTTTCCAAAACCAAGAAAACAAACATGTATGAAAAAACGTTTTCCCTCTGAAGTTCCAGAAAGTCCAATGTGGAAATATCAACAGAGCAACATTAGCACAAGGCAAGGAGACACAAAAACCTGTATTGGAATAACTGAGTTGTAGCTGGCAGTGACAGGCCATTGATTCACAGGAGCAGGAACTCACTTCACACAGGGAATGCAACAATGACTAAATACAGTCCACAGCTCAGAGAAGTCCACCTGACTGTGGGAATACATTCCCTAATTGCAGGTATTAATATGCAAGCTTAAAGGTTCCCCATTTTTAAGAGGTAATTACTTCAAGTATATTTAGCATTAGATCCCAGTAAGCAGCCCTAGAGAAGTAAAACAAGGCTGCAGAGCGTGTCACCCAGATCAGTCCTCCTGAGATCCCAAGGCTGGGGTAATTCAGACAGACAAACATCTATGTGAAAAGGTCAAGACGAATCCCCTGGCAAATTTTAACAGCAGCAATCAGCAGCAGCTCTGAATGACTGACATGATGATGTTTAAAAAGGTTTTCAAGCTATAAAACGTGCCCAAATTAGTACTGATACTGCCAGCCATCTATTAACAAGCATTAAAGTTAGTAAAATATGCAGGAAATATTAAGCTGAGTTCCATCTTAACCTTGGAATAAATCTCACAAAAAGGATGCCTACAGCAAAAGATCATATGCAAGGCTAGACTTGGACTTCCTTGCTTACCCTTCATATTGTATGGCATTTCTCTCAGTGATTTATATACTTCAATGTTTGAAATCAAAAAGTCACTGCCATCAAAATTACATTTTACTGTACTTCATGAGGAAAGACAGAAAATAATTTCCATTATCTGCTGGACAGGATAGGAATTATGGAAAGCAGTACAAAGCCTTATAAATCAAGTTAAATGCCAAAATAAGAACAAGGACACAACACTGGCAAATAACTGTACCTTAAAGACAGGGGATGGTAAAAGTTTCAGCTAAAAGAATGGACCGAAGTTGACAAATCAAACACACCGTTTTACTCAGAGTAGTTACAGTTCCCTTTTAACATTTTATTGAAACTAATATTATACCAGGTGAAGAGTTTGATACTGAAGGGTTTCTAAAGACTGCATTAGAAGTCTGATTAATTGTTGGAAGCAGGAAAAGTGACCTCAAAACATGTCACTTGTGCCACAGTAAAACAGCCTGCCCTCTTTTGCACATCTAGTACCTCACACAAGAGTTTCCTACTGCTTTAAAAAGGCAAAAATATGTCTTTTCCCTAAGAGAGAAAATTTCAAAAGGAAAGAATAAATATTCCAGTCCTTCAGAGCTTAGCTTTCCAGACTGAAAAAAAAAAAATCAATCACAAAATCTGAATTTTAATTCCACCCACCTTGTATTTGAGTAAAATTAAGTACATGTGAAGGAAAACTTCCCCTGGAGACTAGGCCTCTGCTTCTCTTCCCTTTCACTTCATCCTCAAACTTGGGTATATTTTTTAAATACTTAGAGAAGCACACTACTTCCTTACAGGTCCTGAACTTTCCACTTGGCTTTTTTGGTTTGGAGAAGTGATGTAGCAGGCCATGCAAAAGCATGCAGGTGGTGAGGACAGCTGCTGTCTTACGCAGCACTCAAGAGGCAGATTAAAGATGAGCCTTTTGCTTGCATGGTGGCAGGATTTTGACTTTTCCATGCACTAGCAAATTTTCAAATACACATGCAAGAAACTTCTGAGCAAACTACTCCAGATCAACTGAATTTAACAAGGATTCAGAAGTCAGGCAAAGCTGTTTCAGAAAT